>CP135569.1:7727559-7739621 GCA_032401905.1 Swietenia macrophylla | reverse complement strand
TTTAATTTAATAAATATATAAAACTAAATAATATAAATATGTTTATGAATTATAAATTATCTGTTTTTATAGAATTATTTTAATAATTTAAAATATTTTTATAATAATTAAAATTAGTTGAATTATAAATTTTTATTTTAAAAAAAGAGAATTGAATTGGTTAAATATTTTTAAGAGCAAAATTCTTATCTCGCCTTTTTTAAAATAATTTTTTTATTTAATTAATTTTAATAATCATAAAAATATTCACAATGATTAAAATACTTTTATAAAAGTAAATAATTTATAAGATTTATTTATATATATTTATTAAATTAAATATTTACTGTCTTACACACAAACAAATAATTTATAGTATTATTTTATTAAAATTATTACATAATTTATATATGTTTATTAAATTAATATTAAAATATAAAAATAACTTTTAAAAGTATTTTTGTTAGTTTTTAAAATTTTAAAAAAAATATTAATTTTTAAAAATTTTAAAGAAAATATGTGTAAAATATTATTAATATTTAAAATTATATATAAAAATATTTTAATTATTTTATTAATTTAATTACTATTAAGAGATTTTTTTGATTAAATTTATAAAATTTTATATTTAAATATTATTTTATTAAACTTTAAGAGAGTTATTTGACAATATTCGATTTGCATTGTTGATCCTTCTTGCAGTGCTCCCATCACACGGCCAAGCCACCATGATCTTTCCACGTCATGCGAAAAACCAGCTTCTGTGGGTCTTGTAGCTGACCTGTATAGATGTTTGTCACTGGGGCCGAGGTAGTCCGAGAATCTCGCTTTGACTAAAAATAAAAATGTCCGCTAATTTTTTTTAAAGCTGGAGTCCCGTACCAAAGACAAGACACTGCGTAGAGTGGGAGGTAAAAAAATTAAAAAATAATAAAAAACCACAGACACAAAGTAGGGTTTTGTTCCAGGACACAACCAAAGCCTTGGTTCGCCACTCTCTCTAGACAAGGCCACTGCTGCCACTACTCACTGAAATAAGGTGTGTATTCTTGCAATAATTTAGGTCTGTTACTGCTAGTTCGTTTGAGATTTGTTTTTTCCTTTTTGTTTCATTTGGTTTTTGAACCGCTCAATCTAAACTGTATTGGTTGCTAGGTTGGTTGATTTGTTAAGGGTCTGTTTTGCTTTTGTAGAAAGTTTATTTTTGATTTCCTGGGAAGCATGGATATATGTATATGTGAAAGGAGTAATTTTTATTTTTCATGTAATTCTCCGATTTTGCAGGCCAAGTGAATGGCTGGTTTAAAGGAAATTACTGCAGTCGAGTTCTTGATGGTAAATTTTGATCCTTTACCATATGCTTGCTTGCCGAGAAATTATAGAAAAAAGTACTAAGGTTGAGGTCTATTAATTCAATTCTCACGTTGCTGCCAAAAGGAAAATAGAAAATCTGATGGAAGTTTGTGTTTATGTTATTTTGTTTTCATATAACTAAATGCTTTTTGGTTCTCTTTCTGAGGATTTTGGTGTTATTAATGAAATTTCAATTACAGGGTACCCACGGGCATACTCTGTACTTGAGCAGAAATTCTGCCATCAAGCGAAAGAATTTGCTTTGGGGCGCTTTATGCAAACAAAATTCAAGATTTGGTATATCTAATAGAAAAAGTGTTTTGTTGAGGTGTAGTGCTTTGTCAAAGCCTAGAGCTGTTGTTTCCGGAGATGTGAGCAGTTCAGTAGATGAGCAACCAACATTGATTGAGAAGCCTGCACAAGAGGTTATTCATTTTTATCGCATTCCATTGCTTCAGGATAGTGCTACTGCTGAGCTTCTCAAGTCAGTTCAGACAAAGATTTCAAACCATATTGTTGGTTTGAGAACGGAACAGTGTTTTAATATTGGTCTTGATTCAAGGATTTCAAGTGAGAAGCTTGGAGTTTTGAAGTGGCTTCTGCAAGAAACATATGAGCCGGAGAATTTGGACGCTGAGAGTTTTCTCAAGAGGAAGAAACAAGAAGGATTGAATGCTGTGATAATTGAGGTTGGCCCTAGATTATCATTTACTACCGCATGGTCCACTAATGCTGTATCCATATGTCAGGCTTGTGGGTTAACAGAGGTGACTCGCTTAGAGAGGTCAAGAAGATACTTGTTGTTCAGTAAGGGTCCAGTGCAAGAGAATCAAATTAATGATTTTGTGGCCATGGTTCATGACCGGATGACTGAGTGTGTTTATTCCGAGAAGCTGACATCATTTGAGACAAGTGTGGTCCCAGAGGAAGTTAGATATGTGCCTGTCATGGAGAAGGGCCAGAAGGCATTGGAGGAAATCAATCAAGAGATGGGGCTGGCATTTGATGAGCAGGATTTACAGTATTACACCAGGCTTTTTAGGGAGGATATCAAGCGGAATCCAACAACCGTTGAATTGTTTGATATTGCACAGTCTAACAGTGAACACAGCAGGCACTGGTTTTTTAATGGGAAGATACTTATCGATGGACAACCTATGGATAGGACCCTCATGCAGATTGTGAAGAGCACCTTGCAGGCAAACCCAAATAATTCTGTCATTGGCTTCAAGGATAACTCAAGTGCAATCAAGGGCTTCCCAGTTAAGCAATTGCGACCAGTTCAGCCTGGTTCAACATGTCCATTGAGTGCAAGTACTCATGACCTTGATATTCTATTCACAGCAGAGACCCATAATTTCCCATGTGCGGTGGCACCTTACCCAGGTGCAGAGACTGGTGCGGGGGGTCGAATCAGGGATACACATGCAACGGGAAGGGGGTCTTTTGTTGTTGCATCAACAGCCGGCTACTGTGTTGGGAATCTCAATATAGAGGGGTCCTATGCTCCTTGGGAAGATCCATCTTTCACATATCCATCAAACTTGGCTTCCCCTCTTCAAATCCTTATTGATGCTAGCAATGGCGCATCGGATTATGGAAACAAATTTGGAGAGCCTTTGATTCAGGGTTATACTCGAACATTTGGAATGAGACTCCCTAGTGCGGAAAGGCGAGAATGGTTGAAACCAATCATGTTTAGTGGAGGCATTGGGCAGATCGATCACTCCCATATATCAAAAGGGGAACCTGATATGGGAATGTTGGTTGTGAAGATTGGAGGTCCTGCATATCGTATTGGAATGGGAGGCGGAGCAGCATCTAGCATGGTTAGTGGCCAGAATGATGCAGATCTTGATTTTAATGCCGTACAGCGTGGAGATGCTGAGATGGCACAGAAATTGTATCGTGTAGTTCGTGCTTGCATTGAAATGGGGGAAAATAACCCAATTATCAGCATTCATGATCAGGGAGCTGGTGGGAACTGTAATGTTGTCAAGGAAATCATACACCCTAAGGGTGCACAGATTGATATCCGGGCAATAGTAGTTGGTGATCACACTATGTCCGTTTTAGAGATATGGGGTGCAGAATATCAAGAGCAGGATGCAATCTTGGTGAAACCTGAAAGCCGCAATCTGTTACAATCAATCTGTGAAAGAGAAAGGGTCTCAATGGCTGTTATTGGGGCCATTAGTGGAGAGGGTCGTGTTGTTTTAGTTGATAGCTTAGCTGTTCAAAATTGTCATTCAAGTGGACTGCCTCCTCCTCCTCCTGCTGTAGATCTTGAGCTTGAGAAAGTACTTGGAGACATGCCTCAGAAAACCTTTGAATTCTCTCGGATGGACCAGGCTCGAGAGCCACTCGATATTGCTCCTGGGATTACAGTGATGGATTCTTTGAAGAGGGTTTTAAGACTTCCATCTGTCTGTTCGAAACGTTTCTTAACAACAAAGGTGGATAGGTGTGTGACAGGACTTGTAGCTCAGCAGCAAACTGTTGGTCCCTTGCAAATTACTCTTGCTGATGTTGCAGTCATTGCTCAAACTTATACCGACTTGACAGGAGGAGCATGCGCCATCGGAGAGCAGCCAATCAAGGGCTTGCTGAATCCAAAAGCAATGGCAAGATTAGCTGTTGGAGAAGCACTGACAAATCTTGTGTGGGCAAAGGTTACTTCTCTTTCTGATGTTAAAGCAAGTGGGAATTGGATGTATGCCGCCAAGCTTGATGGAGAAGGAACAGTGATGTATGATGCCGCTACAGCTCTTTCAGAAGCTATGATAGAACTTGGAATTGCAATTGATGGGGGAAAGGACAGCCTTTCCATGGCAGCCCATGCAGGTGGAGAGGTTGTTAAGGCTCCAGGAAATCTTGTAATTAGTGTCTATGTCACATGTCCTGACATAACCAAAACAGTGACTCCGGATTTGAAACTAGGAGATGATGGTGTTTTGCTTCACATTGATTTAGCAAAGGGGAAACGCCGGTTAGGTGCATCTGCTCTTGCCCAGGTTTTTGATCAAGTTGGGAATGAGTCTCCTGATCTTGAAGATGTTCCTTACCTTAAAAGAGTATTTGAGACTGTTCAGTACCTTATAGCAGATGAACTTATCTCTGCTGGTCATGATATCAGTGATGGTGGGTTATTGGTGTGTGCCCTGGAGATGGCATTTTCTGGGGATTATGGCATTGACTTGGACTTGAATTCAGAAGGTAATAGCCTCTTCAAGACACTATTTGCGGAAGAGCTGGGTCTTGTTCTGGAGGTTAGCAAGATGAACTTGGACACTGTATCCAAAAAACTCCGTGATGCAGGTGTTTCTGCTGAGATCATTGGACAAGTAACCAGCTCACAGTCTATTGAAATAAGGGTTGATGGAGTAACTCATTTGAGTGAAAAAACTTCTTTTCTTAGAGACGTGTGGGAGGAAACCAGTTTTGAGCTTGAAAAGTTCCAAAGATTGGCTTCTTGTGTGGAATCAGAGAAAGAAGGATTGAAGTTAAGGCGTGAACCTTCATGGAAGTTGTCCTTTACTCCTTCCTCTACAGATGCGAAATACATGACTGCAACTTCAAAACCGAAAGTAGCTGTTATTCGAGAGGAAGGCAGCAATGGAGACAGAGAAATGTCTGCAGCATTTTATGCAGCCGGCTTTGAACCATGGGATGTTACAATGTCAGATCTTCTTAATGGAGCCATTTCTCTGGATGAGTTCCGTGGAATTTTGTTTGTTGGAGGTTTTAGCTATGCTGATGTTCTTGATTCTGCAAAAGGTTGGTCTGCTTCCATACGGTTCAATCAGCCTCTCCTAAATCAATTTCAGGAGTTTTACAAGCGTCCAGACACATTCAGTCTCGGTGTTTGCAATGGGTGTCAGCTCATGGCTTTGTTGGGATGGATTCCAGGGCCTCAAGTTGGGGGTGTGCATGGCGCTGGTGTTGATGCATCACAGCCAAGGTTTATTCACAACGAGTCTGGTCGGTTTGAATGCCGCTTCACAAGTGTGACAATAAAGAACTCACCTGCAATGATGTTTAAAGGAATGGAGGGCAGCACATTAGGGGTGTGGGCTGCCCATGGTGAAGGGAGAGCATATTTCCCCGATGATGGTGTTCTTGATCGTGTTCTGCACTCTGATTTGGCTCCACTAAGATATTGTGACGATGATGGGAATCCTACAGAAGTTTACCCTTTTAATGTGAATGGTTCTCCCTTAGGAGTGGCAGCAATTTGTTCACCTGATGGAAGACATCTTGCCATGATGCCTCATCCAGAGCGTTGTTTCTTAATGTGGCAGTTCCCATGGTACCCGAAGAACTGGTCTGTGGACCAAAGAGGCCCTAGCCCATGGCTAAAGATGTTCCAAAATGCCAGAGAATGGTGTTCGTGAGATGGTTTAGTAATGTTTCCGGCTGTCAATTGCTTGGCAATTCATTTCTGTTTCTGATGTATCGTATGTTTGACGCCGGGAGAGGCAGGGCCCTGATCATTACATACAAGGTGTAGACAATCCCAACTGAGTTGTGTTTGGCTTTCTGACCTTCGCCAATTGCAGAAGACGTCTGCAGTGTTAATTTCTTTTGATAATTTGATTTACCAGAATAACATTAAAAGATGAACGGAAAATGGGCATAAAAAATTTCATCTTTCTCGTGTTGTTGCCGTTAGTTATGGTTTGATTTCATTTGTAGCCCAGCTTTTATATATATACACATATATACACATACATACAATATTTATATATTTGGCCATCTTTGAGGTAAATTGGTTGAACGAAGTTCTTTGTTGTGACTGCATAAATGCAGTCTGCATTGTAAAGTAATAACGACCTTCTATTCATTAATATATCCTTGATGATCGATTCTCCTTCTTGATGTGGGCATGGTATAAGTTATTCTAATCAAATCATTCGATGGATCATTCTCTGTTAGAATGCATGTGGTTGTGTGGATGTGGTTTGTTCAGTGAACAAATTTGCGAGATGATCGGCATCGCTCTATATTGACTTCAGGGAATTCAATTCGATTTCTCAGGGGTGCGTCGTTTTACTAAGACCTTGGCAGTATTCATTTTCTAAAATTTTCAGCTGTCAAGGACAATGGTTGGCCACATCAGAGTTGGGACTCACACATCTTTAAATTTGCTGGTTATTGACGGTCCGACAATACCTTTCTAGTTTTTCCATGATTGGCCATGCCCAGCAGATTTTGCTTCATTTTCGATATTGCATGGCCCGTCATTTCATTTTTATTCAGGTTGGCGATGCTTGCCTGGTAGGAATCGATTATAAATCAATTTCTACTACTCGAATCATTATTTATTATCGATCAACTATACTAATTTAATCATTTATAAGCTCTCACGAAATCAAACGGGATATTGACTTTGCTGAAATGGAGTAAAATTTTCCGGGTATGGATGATCTGATAAGTTATTTATAGAAGCCAAGGAAGGATGCTTGCGGAAGCTCAACTCAAGCTAGAACATACCTGGATCTTCATCTTGAAAATCATGGTTATCTACGTAACTGATATAACAAGAAGGGATACAAACGGTGCATTTTTCATGTGAGAGCCGATGAAATTCTTGTACTGCAAAAGCTCTCCTCGTACTGCTAGAGCTAGTCTTGCTACCAAGTAGGACCCTCTAAGTTTGTGGCATTGCCATTAGTTTCAAACCATGGATAATATGCAAAGTTCTCTTGCTCTATTCCATGAAAGATTCTCAGTGAATCATTTGGGCTAGACTCGGGATGAAAGTTTTGTTCTTCCCAGCCGTGCAAGGAAGGGAGCTCTGCGTTCATTTGGCTGTCAAAAGTTTGGCTAACGTTAATGTTTCCTGCATCGTTTAGGAGCAGTTGATCAGCCTGTTGAGTCTGATAGTAAAGTGTGTTCATGGCATCAAGATGCGGAGAAAAATTTGACTGACTACAAGCTTCAATGGTAAGTGGTTGGGAACTTCCACCGCAAGCAACCCCAAACAAGTGATTGGACATGTGATTCTCGAGAATCTCTATTTCTTCTTGTAAGTTGGCAACCTGCACGGCAACATAAGTAGCTTATGAGTTCGTGTCGAGTTAAACTAATTTGATCATATGATGATTTTACAGGTCCGAGGAGCAATCAGAGCGACAGCATGGAAACGGGAAACCTGTTGCTGTAGCGCGAAGATATGAGCAACACAGCCATAGATAGGATCCCTCATACGCGCCAAGGCCTCGTAAGATATGGTGATGGCAGCATCACTTCGGTTGTGAACTGGTAGGTGTAGTAATAGCTTTGAGACATTGCTTGCTCCAAACACTTTGTGCACTGCTGCAAAATGAGTTGCAGCCTGGTCATAACAGAAGTAAGGAGCAAAAATGCAATCACTTGTGCACCTTCTTCTCAGGAATTTGCATGCGCCACATGAAGAGCCAAGTCCTGTCATTGTCCTAAGCTTTTACTTAATCTGTGTGAATGGTATATTTCACCGGTACTAAAACTTAGGATGGCTTTGTTTAGGATAAGAAGTCAGAAATGTACTCTTTATAACAAAAACACACAAGGGTTAGAAGTACTTTACATTGCAGCCAGGGACATTTTTCACTTTAGTTAAAAAGTTGGTTTCTTTTGGGTCTCCTTTGTGGCCTACATAGTCATTCTCAAATTTGGTAAGCTTTCTTAATTTATGCCTTGAAAGGGTTCCTTTTTTGTAAAGATTCTTCACCAATACAACTGTTGATGGAAAGAGCTAATCATCATTATCATAAGTTGGGCTCTAAAAATGAGATATCTTAATGCTATTATTTTTGAGTTAGCTGTGTTATCCTGTAGACAAGTACAATGGGCATTCATTTCTCCCTTTATTTAGCAATTATGTAAAGTTCATTTTGCCTCAAGAAAATGTTTCTGAGAAATAAATACTGAAAGGATAGTTCACTTTTAACCCTTTCCATGGATAATGAACATCTGTAGCTAAATTTATAAATGGAAATTGCAAGCTGGCTTTTCCTCTCTATATTTTCGCTATTGCTGTAGTTTTTGTAAGTTTCAGCAGTAGATCATTCATCAGTTTGAGTATTTTATGATGCTCATTGAGGGGCGATAACCTTCTTATGAATTAGAATTCTCTCCTCATTTAAACTTACCTTTTAAAAAATATATATTTTATTGTATTTTTGTCCATTAACTACTGACTAAAAGCCAACAGAACTTGGACGTATCATATTAGTGAGCATTTATGATGATCTTCTAGTCGTTCTTTGATCATTTACTGTGTGCAAACTTGTTGGATTGTCAATTATTTGCCTAATCTGATTGGTTCCGCATATGGTTACTGCTGTAGTGAATCCACGTTCCGTGGTTGCATGAAGGAAAAATTATGATGAATTTGGAGAAAGTTACAGGGATTGATGCATTTCGGCTCAGAACTTTCTCTTTTAGCTAGTGAGAACAAATCTTTGTTGTTTTACATGCGAACTCTAGAGCTTAAAGATTGGACAATAGACTGCATGAGTCATGACGGCTATTTTGTCTTTGTCTGTATAATTCCCTGGAATTATGCAATTTTTTAATCCTATATTAGCTTAGTTGCGTTAATTTTCTCCATTATTATACATATTCTATTCTGGCACTTAATGAGGTTGTGCTGTTGGCCACTTGAGAAATGCTAGTAAAAGACTTCAAACAGGAGTCATGCAATTCCCTGGAAAGCTAAAAGCAGAAGCTTACATGCACATCGGCCACAGTTGGGAAGTGCTTAAAGTTTTGCTCATAATTCTTCGTGGCTCTAGAAGTGGGGATTAGCAAATGAAAGAGGAAAGAGACGGGGAGAGGGAGACAAAATGGTGCCATTACATTGACATGAACATGGTAATTCCCACTTTGTGTCTTGTCATTAACTGTGTAATCTTTTGTCTTTGAATGAAATTTATATGCACAAGATAGACTTTTCGGCTTTCGAGTTTAACGATAGAAGTGTCTTTCTTTATCATGTATCAATTATCATTTTTATTCCAATAACCTCTCTAAATGCTAGTGCTTTTCTTTGCTAGCTTGCTATTTGCTAGTTCCTGCCATGGTGTTCCCATGTTGATGCTAAGGTTTTAACAGAAACAGATCCATGGCTAACGGCCTATTTCTCATCCATTCATGGCCGAACCCTTTCATTATTCTTATTACTATTCTGTGCAGATTTGAGCTGTCATCAACAACTGCAATGATCACAATTCACAACTTTCATACAGATGTAAATTTGTGACTCGGTTTTGAGCTTTGTTAGGATATGGATTTCTCCAAGTTCCAGTATGTTGAGCCACATAAGCTTCCTATTTTGATGCATTCATTGGTCCAAAATCGATCCCAAAATGTTTGTAAATATAAATATCAAGATTCTTGGCCTACTGATACTTCTACATGCATTTACTTTTCTTCGAAGGCAACCAACATTATAATGATTACGGAGAAGAATTGGGTTGCATGGGGCCTAGGTTTTGAAGTTCTCACTTAGAATCGCCTTGGACCTTAATCTGGGCCGATTATGGAACCCACTCAATCTCTTACGATAAACCGCATTCTTTTCAATTTATTTTACTATATTTATGTAATATTTTTGAGTAGTTGTTATGAATAGAAAGAAGACAATGTTTAGGAAATTGTTGTTGCTTTTGAATGGGGACTAAGAGCTAAGGGAATGTGTTAGTTGGACCACAAACACCACATTTGGGCAAATCATACCTGAAATTATACAAAATCAACCACAATTTTGCACCTCAAATGTCAATTTTTAATTTTTTATTTATAAAATTGAATACAAACAAAATTTCAAAGCCCGAATGAATACTTTCCAAATACTTGGAATTTAAGTGGCAAAGAAACAAAGTGCCCACCAAGGATTGTGGACGAGGTAGCAAAGCAACTCTTCGATCTCCACGTGTCATCCATGCAATCTTGATTGTGTGGCTGTTAATAACAGATTAACTAATCTTCAAGATTGCTCGATTTTGGTACACTCAAATGAACCGCTATAAGTTTTTCCTCGGGTCTTCACTTGCCATCTCAAAGTTCAGACTACTCTGCGTTGCTTTGCTTTGCCTTGCCTTGGCCTGCATCGTGGTGCAACGGAACTGACGCTCATCAATCTAATGGCTGCTGCAGTCTCCACTGTTGGTGCTGTCAACAGAGCACTGGTACTCTTACTCTATTCCCACCACTTTTCTGGCCTTGCCTGCTTGTTCATCACTATAAGTATTCATGGAAATCAATCTTTTGCTACTTTGGTATTTATGTCTTAACTTGTTTTAGCTCCATGTGTTGTTTAGGTTATCTGTGTTGTTACTTGTTAGTTCAAGTTAACAATCTCTATATCACGCGTGTTGTTTCTTACAGTTAATTCATGCATGCTTTATAAGTGGAAATTCTTATGCTCTTGTATGTTTAATTACATGTTATACGTATTTATGCTTGTGTATATGTATGTATGTATGGATGTATGTTGGTAGCTATGCTTGAAGTATGAAGAACTGGAGATGATCTTTGTGTTTGATGATGAACATATGAAATTCAAGACTTCAAGTTTAACTTGCGCTGATTTAATTAGACATATATATCTTTGTAATGTTTGCATGTATAAGCATTTATGCATGCATATGTATGATTTATTTATATAATATAGTCTTAGTAGGACTAGCTTTATTTGTTTAGATGGTGACCAGTTACCATATGAGTATGAATTTGCAAGTTTTGACTTGATTAAATTTGAGGGATCAATTAATTGCTTGAAACTTTTAGATTTATTGAGTGAGGATGAAAAAGTGATATTGTCTGATTTGATACAGCTGAGCTTGAATGGCACTGGTGCCGGATCTTCTGCTCCAAGTTCAGCCTTCTTGGGCACCAGCTTGAAGAAGGTGACCCCAAAATTCGCCAACCCCAAGGTCTCTTCTGGAAACTTCAAGGTTGTTGCTGAATATGATGAGGAGAAACAGACCAGCAAGGACAAATGGCAAGGCCTTGCTTATGACGAGTCCGATGACCAGCAGGACATCACCAGAGGAAAGGGTACGGTGGACTCTCTCTTCCAAGCTCCCATGGGAACTGGAACTCACTACGCTGTCATGAGTTCTTATGACTACATCAGCCAAGGTCTTCGCACGTGAGTGTACATAAATCTTGAGATATGCTTCTTCCATTTTAATTATGATTGTAGTGAAACTGGTTTTGATGCTTTAGATACAACTTGGACAACACCATGGGTGGTTTATATATTGCCCCTGCTTTCATGGACAAGCTTGTTGTTCACATCACCAAGAACTACATGAGCCTGCCCAACATCAAGGTCTATATATATGACTGATTTTCCTCATAGTTTCTTTGCTGCCAAGTGTATTAGTTAATTTTCAAAAATTTTCATTTTTACAGGTACCTCTTATCTTGGGTATTTGGGGAGGCAAAGGGCAAGGAAAATCATTCCAGTGTGAGCTTGTCTTCGCCAAGATGGGAATCAAGTGAGTGCAATTTCGCTTGTCAACTTTTTCTTGTTGAGCACGTGTTTGATACTTACTCGATGATGTTATGGTGTTAATTTCAGCCCCATCATGATGAGTGCCGGAGAACTGGAAAGTGGAAATGCAGGAGAACCCGCCAAGCTTATCAGACAAAGGTACCGTGAGGCAGCTGACATAATCAAGAAGGGAAAAATGTGCTGCCTCTTCATCAACGATCTTGATGCAGGAGCTGGTCGTCTT
>CP135569.1:7593752-7727308 GCA_032401905.1 Swietenia macrophylla | reverse complement strand
TAAATAAAAAATTTTATTATTTAATTAATATAATAAAAAATTAATAAAAAATTTTATTATTTAATTAAATAATAAAATTTTTTATTAATTTTTTATTATATTAATTAAATAATAAAATTTTTTATTTATTATTAATAAATATATATTTTTTATTTTATTAATTAAATAATTTTATTCTAAGTACTCTGCCTGACACTTTCTCAAACATTAACCGTCGACTCAAATATGTTGTCGCTGTGGAGCCTACATCTCACATTGTAAATCACTTTCTTCTTGTCTTCAAAACAAAAGTTGATCTTTTTTATTCAACGCAGCTAAAAAATAGCAGAGCAGCCGCAAGAACTGTTTAGGAATTCAAATTCAAGCTTGCCTCGCTAATTAATTACCTTCCACTGATTCAAACTGGTGTGTGAGGACAAAGAGGACTCCACTCTAAGTTCCCTTCAATCACAATCCGTGTTCTTCATTGACATTCTTTGCTTTCTTTCCTCTTTCTTCGTCCTCCAACCAATTAAAGATCAGTTGTTTCAAAAATTTAACAAAATCCCTATTGCAGAACAAACATAGTTTCATATTCCAGTGAACAAACCTCGAGTCTTTAATTTCCCTTCAATGGCAGAAAGGCTCGGATTTTACTTGGTTGTTTTCTTTTATCTTTCAGAATCTTCTCAGCTAGACGAGTTCTTTTTTAGTGGATTCCAGGATGCAACCAACGTGAGCTTAAATGGGGTTGCGGAGATCGAACAAAATGGCATACTTAAGTTAACAAACACAATACGTCAGGTTCTTGGGCATGCTTTCTACTCATCTCCAATCAAATTCAAGAACTCGACTCACAACAAGTCTTCATCTTTCCCTACTTGTTTTGCTTTTGCCATAATCCCTCAGCATGCAGAGCGTGGTGCCCATGGCCTTGCTTTCACTCTCTCTCCTACAAAAGAGCTTCCAGGAGCTCTGCATAGCCAGTGTCTGGGCCTGCTCAATGCAAGCAACATGGGAAAGTTAACCGACCACATATTCGCAGTTGAAGTTGATACTGTACAAAATTTTGAGTTTCGTGATGAGAATGATAGTCATGTTGGTATTGATATCCACAGTTTGAGATCAAATGCTTCAGTTCCAGCAGAATAGTTTCTCAAAAACTCGACAAAAGAAGTGTTGAATCTTAAGAGTGGTGAGGTTATCCAAGCCTGGATTGACTATGACTCGGCCCAGAATCTGTTAGATGTGAGGCTTTCGCCTTCTTCTGAGAAACCAAAATCACCAATTTTGTCCTTTAAATGTGGATCTATCATCAATTCTAAACGACACTATGTATGTTGGATTTTCCTCATCAACAGGTTTAATTGCAAGCTCACGTTATATTTTAGGGTGGAGTTTTAACATGAGTGGAGAAGCTAAATCTTTGTCTCTTTCTTCTCTTCTTTCGCTTTCTGGGCCTGAAAAGAATCACAGAGCTTTAACTGTGGCGGTTTCAGTTTCTGCTTTCTGTTTGATGTTCTTGGTTATTGCAGTAGCTTGTTACCTTATCAAGAAAATCAAGAACGCAGATGTTATTGAAGAGTGGTAGCTCGATGTTGTTCCTCGTAGATTCTCTTACTAAGAACTCAGGAATGGGAGGTTTTAGAGAAAAAGAGCTACTTGGTTTTGGTGGGAACTCTACCAAGTACTGATACTCAAGTGGCTTTCAAGCGAATTTCTCAAGAATTAAAACAAGGTCTCAGAGAATCTGCATCTGAGATTGCAAGTATTGGTCGTCTTCGTCACAGAAATCTAGTCCAGCTGCTAGGATGGTGCCGCCGGAGAGGTGATTTGCTACTTATCTATTATTTTATGCCTAATGGTAGTTTAGACAAGTATATATTTGATGAACCAAAAGCTATTCTCACTTGGGAATATAGGTTCAAGATTACCAATGGTGTAGCGTCAGGCCTTTTGTATTTGCATGAAGAGTGGGAACAAACTGTGATTCACAGAGACATTAAAGCCGGCAATGTTTTGCTAGATTCTGAATTAAATGGAAGATGGGGTGATTTTGGTCTTGCCAAGTTATAGGAGCACGGCTCAATTCCAAGCATCACACGCACTGGGAAACCTGCAACAAGCTCAGATGTATAAGTTGTATGCGGGAGAAGACCTATTGAGCTCAAGGCATTGCCGGAAGAACTCATACTATTTGACTGGGTTTGGGGCAGATGGAAAGTTGGTGCAATCCTTGATGTAGCGGATCCAAGATTGAATGGTGAATTTGATGAGATTAAGACTGTAGTTATTGTGAAATTGGGGCTAGGGTGTTCTAACAATGCGCCCGAGGCGCGGCCAACAATGAGGCAAGTGGTGAGATACTTGGAAGGAGAGTGGGCATTGCCTCAGGTGGCTGCAGCACCCCGTTTCCTATGATAGTAAGAAAGATAATACTGGTGGTGTTGGTAGTAGTGGTCCTGAGTTTGAAGATTTTGTTCATACATATCCTAATTCTTCGTTTGTTGAGAAGGTGAGTAATTGGTCATCCTCCGGTGACGATGGCGATGTTGATATTGAAGCAGGCTCATCTTCACCACTTACAGGTAGAGCTGATGGTAGGTAGCCATGGTTTGGGAGTATGGTAATTTTTTTCCAATGTGAATGTATCAAATGCCTCTCTGTCTAGGGTTGTAGTTCGTAAACTTATTAGTAGAAGTTTCTCCTCTGCCTCTCCCCTGTTTGTACTGTTAAATTTTGGTTTCAAGAATTAGAGACAAAGATGCCAACCACTGAAGTAGACACATTTTAATACTTTAAATCCTTACTGATAATATAGGAGACTTGGAAAAAATAAAAAGTGTAAATCGTATTGCTTTTGTGCCAAAATTTGTTCTCTGTGTATGCAATTGGACGAGTTTAGCATTATCCTAATACGAGTCCAGAACAGTATTCTTCCTACTGAATGATACCAACATTCTATTGAAGACAAAACTCTAGCTGACTGTAAGGTTGATCTCACATTCTCATCAATCCACATTCTTCTTTAATAATTCTTGCTAGAAAGAAAAATAACATGAGCATCTGTCATGAAAACTACTGTTAGCTGATAAGTATTGGTTGGTGCACCGGCAAATATGTCTACAAAACCAATAATCACAAGAATACATCCAAATTCTAGGGCAACAATATGTAGTGGGAGGCAGAATAGTGCGCTAAAAAATTTTCCATATTCAATATCACCATGGTAGCGATTTCACCTAATTGTTAGATGCTTTGAGCCTTTGACCAAAATGCTCGGCTGAATTTAACATCAGCAATTCGTAGTCTTGTCTGTATCTGTTATTGGTTTTAAAGCAATTACAATGTATAAATTAAGAAACAATCAAGAATGTGAACGTAATTTCATCATGGAGGCTGTATAGTTAAATCTTCCTTCGTGTGTTCACCACCATTCGGCTACGACATATAGCATATTAAAATGTCAGCTAAACTGCAATCTCGTCAAAAGGATATAATCATCAAAACAAGCACTGCATCCGACATGGATGCCAGAAATGCAAGTTTTTTTACCCATTTCATGATGGTTCACACTGAATAGATATAACAAACAAAAATTCCCCAACAGATGTATCAATGCAAAAGCTAGAGGACTTTTCTTGGGGTTTAATCATAACTAACTACAAAAAATGGAGCTTGGAATTATCTACCTGCTTACATAAACTTTTCATCTGCCAGCTGGTTTGTGTTTTTGCTGTCGGTGTAGGAAAACCTAGGGATAGATTATCAGAGAGAGTTATTATAGGTGAGATAATTCTAACACGTTAATATAAATATTGTGTTTAATAAATAAATACAAAATAAGATTTAATAAATAAATAAATACACTTATGAAATTTACTGTATTTTCTGCTGGAGAAGATACTCTGAATGAAATACCCCTCAGCTCTTATATTTATTATTCCTTTTTTTTTTTTTCCCTTATGCTGCAGATGTTTGTGTGCAAATTTGTACATCAATCTTAGTTATTCAACATCAAACTTTAGCGTGGCTGAATGGTAAAGCAGCTCACATCGTCCTCACCTCGGAACTAGTTAGTTGGAGTCCTACTAGTGGTGAGCCAGAATGGTATTTTATAGACTATGAATTGTATGCATTGCTCTACCAATTGGATTTGGTGCTTGAGGCAGAAGTCCTTTTATTGTTACTATTGCAGCATGCTAATTCTAGGCATTGGTTAATATGCACAGGGGTTGATATTTTTTTCCTGTCAGAAGATCATTTTTAATTTTAGCAAACAAATTGGTGGTGAAGAAAGAAACCTTTTAACTGTCTTCAAAACTCAATTATTTCTTCTTCTTCTTCTTCTTCTTTTTTTTTCAATTTTTTTGTTTCCCGATGGACATGTTCTTTTGTTAGTGAACCAGTTATACACTTGTAGTTACGTAAAATTTAAGGTCTTTCATAGTGGAACAAAAGAAAGAAACACCTGCCTCGCACATGCACATTCAGAGGCTTATAGCATGATGCACCAGTTTCCCATCACCAAAATTCATAACAACAGCCAACTTCTTTGCATTTTTTCTGCTGCTTCTTCTTTCTCTGCATTTATTCCACACATGGCATTCTACTGATGTCAGTAAACAACTGCTGGGAAAACATATGGCCTGGAATCCTTGGAACTGCTGGCCATGAAACTCTGGATGAGGGAGGCTTCTTTCTGTGCAGTGGGGAGCAAATTGTCCATGAAGTTCCTGAAAAATGGTCAGGCAAAATCTGGCCAAGACAAGGCTGTTGCTTTGATGAAACAACGGGCAAAGGATCTTGCCAAACTGGAGACTGTGCCGGCCTTTTGCAATGCAAAGGTATATGTGGTGTTCCCCAGCAACGATGGTGGTGTTGGCTGCGAAGTTGCTGCCTGTAAGGCTGAATTTGAACGTTCGTTGCCCTAATAATTTGGTAGTGAAGCGAGGAGGGAAAGTTGTGGATTGCAAAAGTGCTTGTTTGGCTGCAAAAACTGATAGGTATTGTTGCACTGGGGAGTATGCAAATCCGAAAAGCTGCAAACCTAATATTTTTTCCCTTCTCTTCAAAGCAATTTATCCGAGGGCTTAACTATGCCCACGGTGATTCTACAGAGCTCAAGACTTGCAGAGCTCCGGCCTATTTCATTACATCTTATCCTCCTAATTGATGGACTAATGTATGGTTCTGATATTGTTTCCAATGCTTGAACTGAATTTCTTATCATTTATAATTGCAAGTTTGTAGTTCAATTTAAGATTTATCAAAGTCAAGTAGTTACTGAAATGATTAATAGAATCATGAAGATGTCTCCTCTTCGGGGCTCAACCCACAGATTTTTAATGCTTACTGACTTCTAGTTTTCTCTGCCATTCCCTAAAGCAAAAAAAAAAAAAAACTCCAATAATCTGTAAGGGAATTTTAAAGAAGACGAAGTGATAGATAAGCCTCTGCCTAAGGAATAACATGTTGGAAACACAAATGGATTCGAAAGTTGGGAATGGATTTGCTTACGAAGATGAGGGGTTGGATCGGGGAAAATCTTTACCAGTGCCGAGCGTTAAAAAGATTGTGATGAATGATTCTCAATGTGTGCCTGAACGATATGTACAAGAATACAAGAACAGGCAAGTTGAGCAGTCTTGAGTTCTCTCCAGCTTCGTCCGAAATATCAGTCATAAATTTCTCTTTGCTGGCAAATGGAGATGAAGATGAAAATAAGAAAACTAGACACTGCTTTCAAGGAATGGGGTTTCTCTCACGTGTATTTGAACTAATGCAACAGTTTGTATGATGAAACATAAACCTGGATCGTGTTTTTGGCTGATAACAAAACGTGGAGTGTAAGAAAAGGTTTTGGATGATATGAATACAGCAGTAGCATCATTCTTTGAAAAATTGGAATACTCTAATTTTGTGTTGTATTCCACTCTATATTCAATCTTAAAAGAGCATTTTTTTTCTTTTTTTACTCACCATCCACATCAAGTGGTTAAGTCCCTTGTTTTGCATTACAAATGGCTCTCTTATTTATGTTTTACATGATTTGCATTTCCAGCAAGTAGCTTTAGCTTACAAATAGCATCAGTTCTTCGAGCAACCCAGCCCAGCCAACATGCATTACAAAGGACTAAGACCCAACTTTCTTATTCCCTTTCCCCTGAGCAAGTGTACATAGGCTGTGCGTGATAGTGCGTGTGTGCAAAGCGCTTTTGTTCACGGACAATTCTCACAAAGAAACTTGACTGCATCATCTGCATGTAGATGATTTTCTATAAAAACATTCCAAGGGGTTTTTATATGAACAAAGTGGTTTTACTAGCGAAACACTACAAAATACCGAAAGAAAGTTTTGTTAATTATCTGAAAGTGCTTGCAGTAGTTAGAAGCACTTCGCAAATAAATGTATTGCATATTGGGTTATTCCATTCGCCATTGCTTGATCTTAGCAAAAAGCAACTTTGAATGAAAATTCAAAGCTACAGATAAGCAAGTTGTTAAACTTAATTTCAACGGGATATCAAAGCTTTGATTGAGAAAGTTAATAGACAAGATAGGCACTTTAGGAATCAAAGTTATTTGTCAATGTTAAGACTATTGAATTCAACCACTTCCTTGGAAACATTGGAGTAGTTGTTGACTTGGTAGATAGCATTTGCCCCATAAACAGCCTCGTCTCTATATGGGTTTGAGAGTGCTTTTGTCTTTGGGAAGCATATGATAATCATAATGCTTCTTCAATAAGTGCTTTTAAAAGTATGTAGCAAAACCGTAAGTAAATAATTTTTTCGATAGTTATAATTTCTCGCGACATGAATCAATGGGAACTGGGTTTTGCCGTTTTGGTGGGCCGGAGTAGGACAGCTGACCCATTTTTCACCCATCTGTTTTGAATGGGGCGGCCCGCTAGGTCATTGATAACGTGTTCGACAACAGTAACGGCGTCATCTGTAAACGGGGTCAGTTGTTAAGAGAATTTAATCTAGTGATCTTCATCACCATGCAGCTTCGTGCCACAGCAAGAAGAAGTAAACCTTAAAAAAAGGAAAAAGGCCGCAGAAGACGTGCAATAAAGCATCCCACAGAGAAGAATTGAGAAGAAAGAGACATCTGAGAAACTGACAACACATATGATCCTCCCCATAAACGTGTCTTGTCGTCGGTGAGCAAAACGCATGTGTTCCGTACATTTCACGTGGCCAACAAATTAAAACACCATGTGTGAAGTGATAAACTTTGCAACAATTTACAGCATCATTAACGAGTTCTTACAGTACTTCAAGAGATGTTCTTATTTTATACATTATTAACGATAAAGATTAATAATTTTTGACTAAATGGGTTCTAATCTAAATGCTAAAATGTAAAAAGACATTGAGTGTGGACAAACTTTAATTTGTTGGCCGTTTAAACTTAGCTTTTCAAGCTGCGGAGCGTCCATCCCACATTGTAAATCACTTGCTCCCTCTCTTCAAAACAAAAGTTAAACGCAACTACAAAATAGCAGAGCAGCCGCAAGAACTGTTTAAGAATTCAAATTCAAGCTTTACAAATTAATTACCTTCCTCAGATTCAAACTGGTGGTTGAGGAGAAAGTGGACTGGATTCATAAGTTACTTTCAATCACAATATGTAATCTTCATTGATATCCGTTATTTTCTACCTCTTTCCTTCCTGTTTCCTCCTCTTTCAACCCAATTAAAAATCAGTGCTTTCAATAATAACATAATTCCTTTTGCAGAACCTACATAGTTTCATATTCTAGTACACAAACCTCAAATCTTTAATTTCTCTTCAATGGCAGAAAAGCTCGGATTTTTCTTGGTTGTTTTCATTTTTCTTTCAAACCCTGTTTTTTCGCAGCTAGATGAGTTCTTTTTCAGTGGATTCCAGGATGCAGCCAACGTGAGCTTAAATGGGATTGCAGAGATTGAAGAAAACGGCATACTTAAGTTAACAAACACAACACTTAGGGTTCTTGGGCATGCTTTTTACTCATCTCCAATCAAATTCAAGAACTCAACTCACAACAAGTATCCATCTTTCTCTACTTGTTTTGCTTTTGCCATAGTCCCTGAGTATGCAGATCTTGGTGGCCATGGCCTTGCTTTCGCTCTCTCTCCTACAAAAGAGCTTCCAGGCGCTCTTCCTAGCCAGTATCTGGGCCTGCTTAACGCAAGCGACATGGGAAATTTTACCGACCACATATTCGCAGTTGAATTTGATACTGTACAAGATTTTGAGTTTGGTGATATGAATGATAATCATGTTGGCATTGATATCAACAGTTTGACGTCAAATGCTTCAGTTCCAGCAGAATATTTTCTCGAAAACTCGACAAAAGAAGTGTTGAATCTGAAGAGTGGTGAGGTTATTCAAGCCTGGATTGATTATGACTCGGCCAAGAATCGTTTAGATGTGAGGCTTTCACCTTCTTCCGAGAAACCAAGATCACCAATTTTGTCGTTTGATGTGGATCTGTCATCAATTCTAAACGATACCATGTATGTTGGATTTTCCTCGTCAACAGGTTTGCTTGCAAGCTCACACTATATCTTAGGATGGAGTTTTAACATGAGTGGAGAAGCTAAATCTTTGTCTCTTTCTTCTCTTCCTTCACTTCCTGGGCCTAAAAAGAATCACACAGCCTTAATTGTGGCGGTTTCAGTTTCTGCTTTCTGTTTGATGTTCTTGGTTATTGCAGTGGCTTGTTACCTTGTCAAGAAAATAAAAAACGCAGATGTTATTGAAGAGTGGGAACTTGATGTTTGTCCTCATAGATTCTCTTACGAAGAACTCAAGAATGCAACAAGAGGTTTTAGAGACAAAGAACTGCTTGGTTTTGGTGGATTTGGCAGAGTTTACAAAGGAACTCTACAAAATACTAGAACTCAAGTGGCTGTCAAGCGAATTTCTCATGAATCGAAACAAGGTCTGAGGGAATTTGCATCTGAGATTGCAAGTATTGGTCGACTTCGTCACAGAAATCTTGTCCAGCTGCTAGGATGGTGCCGCCGGAGAGGCGATTTGTTACTTGTCTATGATTTTATGCCTAATGGTAGCTTAGACAAGTATCTATTTGATGAACCAAAGGCTATTCTCACTTGGGAACAGAGATTCAGGATTATCAAAGGTGTAGCTTCAGGCCTTTTATATTTGCATGAAGAGTGGGAACAAACTGTGATTCACAGAGACATTAAAGCCGGCAATGTTTTGCTAGATTCTGAATTAAATGGAAGATTGGGTGACTTTGGCCTAGCCAAGTTATACGAGCACGGCTCAAATCCAAGCACCACAAGAGTTGTGGGAACATTAGGATACTTAGCCCCTGAGCTCACACGCACTGGGAAACCTACAACAAGCTCGGATGTATTTGCATTTGGTGCACTTTTGCTTGAAGTTTTATGTGGGAGAAGACCGATTGAGCCTAAGGCATTGCCGGAAGAACTCATATTAGTTGACTGGGTTTGGGGCAGATGGAAAGTCGGTGCAATTCTTGATGTAGTGGATCCAAGATTGAATGGTCAATTTGATGAGATTGAGGCTGTAGTTGTGGTGAAATTGGGGCTAATGTGTTCTAACAATGCGGCCGAGGCACGGCCAACAATGAGGCAAGTGGTGAGATACTTGGAAGGAGAGGTAGCATTGCCTCAGGTGGTTGCCGCACCCGATGCCTATGATAGTAAGAAAGATAACACTTGTGGTGGTGGTAGTAGTAATTGCTCTGAGTTTGAAGATTTTGTTCATTCATATCCTAATTCTTCATTTCTTGAGAAGGTGAGTAATTGGTCATCCCCTGGCAACGATGGAGATGTTGATATTGAAGCAGGCTCATCTTCACTACTTTCAGGTAGAGGTGATGGCAGATAACCATGGTTTGGGACA
This sequence comes from Swietenia macrophylla, assembly GCA_032401905.1. NCBI lineage: Eukaryota > Viridiplantae > Streptophyta > Magnoliopsida > Sapindales > Meliaceae > Swietenia > Swietenia macrophylla. Next base: position 7,717,438 of record CP135569.1, on the reverse strand, counting down.
CAGTGTTTCTTATCTCCGTTTTTCCTTCTACTCCTTTTCAGTTTTTTTACTTTTCTCACATAGTAGTTTTGTTCCAATGTAAATGTATCAAATACCTCTGTGTCTTGTGTTGTAGTTAGTAAACTTATTAGTTACTTCTCCCCTGTTTGTTCTGCTGAATTTTGGTTTCAAGAACATTTCCAGATGTGCACATTAAGCATAATTTTCATAGCAGACAAATCAGTCAAGGATTAGAGACAAAGATGTGCACATTTTAATACTTCAAATCCCGTAGTGATATTCTAGGAGACTAGGAAAAAGCAGAAGTGTAAATCATATTGCTTTTGTGCCAAAAATTGTTCTCTTTGTATGCAATTGTACAAGTTTAGCATTATCCTAATACAAATCCAGAAGAGTATCCTTCCCACTGAATGATATCGACATTCTATTGAAGACAAAACACCTGCTAACTGTAAGGTCGATCGCCATCCTCATCAAATCACTTTCTTCTTTAATAATTCTTGCTAGAATGAAAAAGAACATGAGCAAGTGTCATGAAAACTACTGTTACTTGACAATTATTGGTTGGTGGACCTGCAAATTTGTCTACAAGCAAATTATCACAAGTATACAGCCAAACTATGGGGCAACAATATGTAGTGGCAGGCAGATAAGTGCGCTAAAAAAGTTAACCACATTATGGTAGCAATTTCACCTAATGTTAGGTGCTTTAAGCCTTGACAGATCAATCCTCACATTCATAAATAATCAAGTTCAACACGTCATCTTTAGCATTCACAAAGATAGTAAGCGTAATTTCATCATCCATACCAGCACTAACATCACCCAGATCAGCAAACGCATCCACGTCGCTAAAATTTGGGTTATTATTCGTGATTTCTCCTGCAATCTTTGGTTTCTTTTTTCTTTTTCATAACAAACCCATCTCAACTTTGTTGCATTGCAAAACGAACTTTTAGTGGAATAGGCGAACAAGTAGATGCATTACCCTTTTGGCATGCTAAATGTTCCTTTATCACAATTTTTGAACATTTGACACTGTTTCTATGCTGGGTTAACCAGATCATCGGTTATATGATGAGGTGGACCGGTTTCAGTGAATGAGACCGGTTGCCTTGGAAACGGTCTAGCCTTGAAAAACAAAAAACAAAATAAAATCTAATAAATAAACAGTTACGCTAGACCGGGCGTTGGCCGCCGTTTTGAACCAATCAGTTCTCTGGTTCGTGACCGTCGTAGTTCCAACTCAAAATCCTTTCTACTACCAGCATTTTTCTGCTCTCTCTTTTCTTCGTTTTCTTGGTAAACAAACGGAAGCTTTGTATCAGAGATTCTTATGTATTGCAGCAGTTAACCGTTAATTTATTTATTGGTTGGGAAATGACCTATTTCCTTCAATATTTGATTGAGTGTATAATTAACGGTGAATTTCGGTTGAAATTCGAACCAAGGTTTAATTTTTTTTAAAATCCCAGTTGCTTGGCAAATTAATTTAAGATGAAATATCATTGGGGCCCCGTTTGTATCAAATGATTTTTTTTAATCCAGTGATTAGTGTATTAACCTAAGGTTCAATTACAGACACTTTTCCAAACAGGTTTATGCATTTCTTTAACTTGAAGAATGGAATCTTACGTTAAAAAGAGAATACAAAGTGGTCGGCAAGATTAGATTCCTTACTTTGAGTTAATTCCCTATTGTTTATTTCAGAAAAGCACTTCTTGAGCATTAAAAAGTGAAATACCCTCAGCTCTGATTATTATTATTCTTTTTCAATGTATATATATACACACACACACTGCAGAGGTTAGTGTGCAAATTTGTACATAAATCTTAGTCATTCAACATTAACTTTGGCGTGGCTGAATGGCAAAGCAGCTTCCATCTCCCTCAACACGAGGTAGTTGGAGTGCTACTACTGCTGAGTTAGAATTGTATTTTATAAAATATGAACTGTCTGCATTACTCTACTAATTGAATTCGGTGCTTGATGCAGAAGTGCTTTTATTGTTACTATTGCTTTGCAGCATGCTGATTCTTGGCATTGCTTAATTCATCAAACAGAAGCAATTACAAAGTTCAAATGTAATATGCACAGGGGTTGATATTGGGATCCAGTCAGAAGACCATTTTTAATTTTAGTAAAACAATTAGTGGCGAAGGAAAGAAACCTTTTAACTGTCTTCAAAATTCAAAGACTTCTTTTTTTTCCATTTTTTTTTTTATTTTCCCAATGGACATGTTCTTTTGTTAGCAAACCGTTTGCACACAAGCAGTTACCAAAATTTGAAGTCTTTCTTAGTGGGAAAAAGAAGGAAACACCTGTCTCCCACATGCACATTCACAGACTTATACATAGCATGAAGCACCAGTTTCCCATCACCAAAATTCAAAACAAATGCCAACTTCTTTGCATCTTTTCTGCTTCTTATTCTTTCTCTGCATCTCCTTCACAGATGGTATTCAACTGATATTAGTAAACAACTGCAAGGAAAACATATGGCCTGGAATCCTTGGAACTGCTGGCCATGAAACTCTCAGTGAAGGCGGCTTCCTTCTATGCCGTGGGGGGAAAACTGACCTTGAAGTTCCTGAAAAATGGTCAGGCAGAATCTGGCCAAGACAAGGCTGCTGCTTTGATGAAACAACAGGTAAAGGATCATGCCAAACTGGAGACTGTGCCGGCCTTTTGCAATGCAATGGTGTAGGTGGTGTTCCGCCAGCGACGATAGTAGAAATGACTCTTGGGACACAAGAATCTGCCTTGCATTACTATGATGTAAGTTTGGTTGATGGGTTTAACATTCCAGTTTCAATGGCACCGGTAGGCGGTGGTGTAGGATGTGGAGTTGCCGCCTGTGAAGCTGATTTGAACGTTTGTTGCCCTAATAATTTGGTGGTGAAGCGAGAAGGGAAAGTTGTGGGTTGCAAAAGTGCTTGTGTGGCTGCGAAAACTGATAGGTATTGTTGCACTGGTGAGTATGCAAATCCGAAAAGCTGCAAGCCTACTCTTTTTTCACATCTCTTCAAAGCAATTTGTCCAAGGGCTTATAGCTATCCCTATGATGACTCTACAGCGCTCAAGACTTGCAGAGCGCCGCGCTATGTCATTACATTTTGTCCCCCTAATTGATGCAATAATTTATGGTTTCTGATATTGTTTCCTATGCTTGAAACTGATTCACTTATAATTGGTAATTCCAAGTTTGTGGTTCAATTCGAGATTTATGGAAGTTGAGTTGTTACTGAAATGATTAGTAGAATAATGAAATTATATCCTCTTTGGGGCTCAACCCACAGATTTTTAGTGCTTACTGGCTTCTAGTTTTCTCCGCATTCTTGCATCTTAAGTATTCTCTTATGGCTTTCTGTGAACTGATAACTCAGGATCTAGGGATCACAAAGACCACTTGCAATTTCCTGGGGAAGAGTACCAACCAAATCAAGTTAATGAAATATTTTTACAATTCATTCCCTTATTCCCAGAAGAATAATCAATTTGAGACTAGATCGAGGTACTTTCAATCAAATATTTAATTTGTCCTGATAGGCATTTGTGGACAGAAACTCGAATAGAATATAAACAAAGTGAATCGCAGCCAATAGATAGCCAAAAACAATGGCTGCCAAGAAGTAAATTCCAATCGCCTTCTCGGCTGCCGTTCCCTCGAAAAAAAAAAAAAGAAAACTCCAATAATTTGTAAGGGAATCTTAAAGAAGATGAAGTGACAGATTCCAATATGTTTTAGTAACAGGAGCCATTCCTTCTATCGACTTAAATAAATGAGCCTCTGCCTGCGGAATAATATCTTGGAAACATAAATGGATTCAAAAGTTGGTAATGGAGTTGTTCAAGAAGATGAGGGGTTGGGTTGGGGAAAATCTTTACCAGTGCCGAGCGTTCAGGAGATTGAGAGGAATGATTCTTATTGTGTGCCTGAACGATATGTACAAGAATACAAGAACAGGCCAGGTGATCAGTCTGAGTTCTCTCCAGCTTCATCCGAAATACCAGTCATAAACGTCTCCTTTCTGGCAAATGGAGATGAGGATGAACTAAGAAAACTAGACACTGCTTGCAAGGAATGGGGGTTTCTTTCAGGTATATGTGAACTAATGCAACAGTTTCTGATACTTTGTAGGATCAAACACAAATCCGGATTGTGTTTTTCGCAGATAAAAAATCATGGGGTGGAAGAAAAGGTTTCGAATGATATGAAGGCCGCAGTTGCAGCATTCTTTGAACTCCCTTTGGATGAGAAAAAGAAGTATGCAATGGCAGAAAATGATCTTCAAGGATACGGGCAAGGATATTTAGTCTCAGAGCAGCAAAAACTCGACTAGGGCGATCTCTTCTTCTTAGTGACTCTCCCATCTAGGTTCAGGAAATTGAAGCCCTGGCCGGACACAATCCCAGGTTTCAAGTATGTGACATCATTTCTCTCTTGACGTATAGGGAGGAGAAATTCAAGTGCTCAGACAAAAATAGTTATTGGTTACCAAATATTTATGTCATTCCTTGTGTTTGTTTCAAAAGGGAAGCTGTAGAACAATACTCTGCGGATATACAGAAGGTAACGGAGGGAATATTTTCGTAGCTGTCATCGTTGATGGGAATGGATGAAGGTTGTCTAAAAAGGTTACGGGGGGAGATGAAACAAGCTATAAGAATGAATTATTATCCAATTTGTTCCAGGCCTGATCTTGTTCTTGGGGTTAGCCCCCATTCTGACGCAAGTTCAATAATTTTACTCCTGCAAGATGATGAGATCACTAACCTCCAAATTAAGCATAAAGACAGATGGGTTCCTATAAAACCAACAATCGTCGTAAATATTGGTGACGTCGCCGAGGTATTCGATAATCAAAGATCACACCGCTAATAGCTTAGAATACCGCAACATTGACATTGAAATTCTCTGTTTTGTTGGTTTTTAGGGCTTGGAGTAACGGAGTGAACAAAAGCATTGAACACAGAGCCGTGATGAATGACAAGAAAGCCAGAATATCAGTGGCAACATTTGTGCTTCCATGTGATGAAGTAGAGTAATCGGACCGGTGGAATGAATGGTGGATAATGAACATTGCCCGAGAATTTACAGAAATATCAAGTATGTTGACTAACTTATCCACACTTCAGAGAGGAATATGGACGGCAAAGCTCACACTGATTATCTGAAGCTGAAAGGTGAATAATTGTTGCCGTGTTCACAGGCTCTGTAAAATAAATTGCTAGCATGTATGAAAACAAGACCCAATTTCGGTCGTGCTTTTATCTAACACGGATAAAAAGTTTCCATCGTGAAGGATTAAAATCTGGTTTACAACGTGAGGCTTTCAATAGTTTCCAGGTTAAAAGCTGTCACAGATCAATGCCATTTTACGGTAGGCTAAAATGTGCCGAAGAAAACAAATATATCCTGGATCAAACAGCATATAATGACCAAACCATACGAAAATTATGAGCATATGATTTTCCAAGACGAGAAACAACCATGATGCAGGGAAATAAAAGTTCCTTAAACAGAGGAAACAATCCATACATTTGGAAAAATTCCAGACTCCTAAACTCGGGCTATCTCCGCCTGATATCATTTGTACAATCACGCTCACGCTTCACTACCTCCCTTTTTACAGCCTTAAAACTTGTAAAGTAAAATTTTATCTCCTCAGGGCATCAGTGTGTTCATCTGAGCCTCGGCTAGCCTGATTCTAGGTATATCCTCAAACTAACAAATGTACAGTTTTAAGTACAAGCAACACTTTTATTTCCAATCAGCTCCAATCTATCCAAATAAATAGAAAGAGCCAGCACTAGACATAGGAAGAAAAGAAGAAAGAGAGAGGCACTCACACTATCCTCAGTTAGCTGTACAACAACTTCCTTTGCCATGCCATCTATGCCGGATGTGGAGTCATTACACTTATCCTCCTCTCTGCAAAATAAGCACCTTGTTAGACAGCTCCTTGTTGTAACAATGAAACTAAGGCAGAGCAATAATATCATCAGAACTTCCCATGTTAGCATGAAAATGTCAAATGTTAACACAGGAAAAGAAATTTAACAGACATTAAATTAAAAAAGACTAGGTGTTATTCTCCAGTAATCACTCCAAAGATCTTTTAGAAACAGCAATACATGCATTCTTCTTATGAGTTATAAGAGTGTATGTGTGTCTGCAGATAAGAAAGCCCTGAGACATGCATACTCCTAAACCCCTGTGCTTTAGCAGCAAAAGAGCTTCTATTTTCAAAACTCTCAGAAGATCGCAAAAATTTAACTTGAAAGTATGATTTCAATGTAAACAATCAACAGAAAGTGAACTATCCCTTAATTTTCCTACCCTTGATTAATTGAATTCAGTGAAGCACGGACCAGAATGCAAGGAAATTAATTGCTAATGGCTTGCAGATTTTAAAGCAATTTCCAAACAACAATGATCTTGTCAGTTAAAAAAGAGAAAAACTGGGCATCAGAAGTACTCGGGATTCAGAAACGAGCTTCCTCTACAAGTCCAATAAAGCAAGGAATCAGAACACTGTAAAGGAAGAGAAGATAAATACCCCCAGCTGCAACAAGTTTCTCTACACGCGCAACTATATGCTTCCCGTAAGTATACTTCTTCAGAGCATTCAAGTGAACCTTGATTCGAGTGAGAATCAATTCAAGTTGCTGATCATCACAAGTTTCCAACACTTTCTGTACAACATAGTTTGCAAACTGATCTTTCATCATCACCTACATATGACAGGACGAACAAATATCAGAACACAGACAAAAAAGTTTACATAACCAAATAATCAAACCAATAGGAGTTAAAAGCATTAGGAACTTAAGTTAATACACATACTAGAGAAAGGATGGTTGACTGTTGTTAAGACGATTATAACTTTAGGCATTCCTTGAATGACTCAAATCACAAGTTTACCATTTTTGTTATGGTGGCAGCGACTTTCAAACATTGCCTATTTCATGATTGGAATTATACCTTCAAGTGATATGTTACAGCGCAAAGAACCCACTCACCTTCCCAGACATCCAAAAATCTCTTCAGCATGCATGGCTTTTTTAACTTACTTGCATGGGAAACAATATCAGTTGGTCAAAGACATCACAGTGAGGCCCCTGTAACAAACCCAACAGAACAAGCATGCCCAGCATTACTCGTGGTTGACTCTTTAGGTTTTTTTTGGGCAGAGAGGAGCAGAAGAAGCCGGAATGACTAGCATTACTTCAAATAGTTACACATAATTTCATACCAGATTCCAGTAGTGTTTCTTTTGGTCCTAGTCAAGGACCTCAAACATCAAAACCTAATTCACTTTCTTCAGACTAATTAACTAAAAAAGTTATGAAATCGCACAAGCCCAATTGTAGAGATGGGAAGATCTGGAAGATCTATCACCAGAAAGTGAAACTAAATCCAACAGACTTGTCCATGATACATTTATATTTAACACAATAATTTATAATGTAAATTAATATTCATTTAATTCAGTAATGCTGAACAAACAAACAATTGGCAAACCTGTAGAGGCTCATTTTCATCAATGGAACCAAGCATCTCATTCACCAAGGTCTGGCGTTCTGTAGGTGTTCCAAAAGTTAAACATTTCTCTATAACATTAGAGGCAAACTTCTGCTGGCTCATTTGAACAATCTGCCCCGTTAATTTCGTAATTATAGCAGAACGTTCATGTGGTTTTCCATGTTCCAGTACATGCTGCAAAATATTGCACCAGCAATTAGAAGTGAGCTAACAACTTAAGTTCAAAATAAAAAGAGGAGAGGGAGGGGGGCAGGTGACAAATATATAGCTACTCTTTAATTTTTGCATGCACAGGCAGGAAGGACTTGCATAACAACAGAAGAAAGTGATTAAATGGAAATGTCAGAACATTTATTGGAAAGCACAAACCAGAGGACTACTATTACGTAACTAAATTTCCACAAATTGCATTGTTAGCAACCCATAGGTGGGAGAATTTATTTCCCCAACCCAAAAGTCATTCAACAACAGTTGGAATGAGTAATAGCCACTTGTAAACAGACCACTCCAAAAGCTGAAAAGCTGAAAATTGGCTTGCAGTAATGTATTGAAAAATTAGAATAGCAGTAAGGAACTAGTTTTCCATCTTGAGAATGTCTATTCTAAAAATAACAACATAAAGCCAAGCAAAGTGCTGCCATGACAAATGGTATACCATACAAAAAACAGTCATGCCTAGTGGTTTGAAAAGCTTCCAGGGATCACAACCAACCTGTACAACATAATTCCCATATTGGTCTTGTGCCAACATGCAAACTGACTGCAAAATCTCATCCATCATTATACGTTGGGTTTTGGCATCATGGCAATGCTCCAGAACTCTCTGCCACATGAAAGTTGTACTATTTTAGTATTGGAAGAGTTAGTTTGATCCTCCCTAGCAGTACTATTTGAAACAAAAAGAAAAAAAACATATGAGATAAAACAAAATTGTTTGTGGACCTGTATGACACGACATCCATAAGGATGAGTGGACAGGGTCACAACTTGATCATAAAATGTCGAAACAATGAACTGGATAGCATCCTCAGTTATACATTCAATACACTTCTGGATAACATGGTTCCCGTTCTGATCACGTACACAGCGCATGATATGACCATCAAGTTCTTTAACCATTTGAGTCTGCTGGTCCAGTTCAACAACTTCTATTGCCTGAATGATCAGATCAAAGTGCATTAAATGCCAAAAAAAGAAATTGTGATGCAATGTTGTGCACAGCAGTACACATTCAATCAGCACCAAGATACTTGTGAACTTATCCCTGAAGACAAAACATAAAACTGTGTACGGATATGCTATCTAGGCATACAGGTGTTTGTTTGCAACAAAGATTGCACATGCTATTCGGTAACAATATCATTTCATCCTTTTTTTCAAAAAATAATTCAGGCATGGAAAAAGACCAGGCATTTGCTAAGGCCAGATTTGAAATGATTCTGGCTATTTCAGCTGAGGCAAATATTACTTTGCCTCTGGTCCACATTCTTGATTTCCAGACACCCTCTAAATGAAACTAGTCAAATCACAAGTGTCAAAAAGTTGGATGAACTAAATAAAGCATACCTTCTGGATTACTCGACAGCCATACATTTGAAGGCTAAGGGTCAGCACATGCCCAGTTAATTGGTTGGCGAGTTCTCTGATTTGTGATGCAGTTCCATGCTCAAAAAACTGAAGATAAGCAGGAAATAAAAGCCATCAGGAGTTAATATTCCAAAAACATTTTAGACAATATCCAAAACATTACTGAAGATGCAAGAAAATAAAAGATTGAGGTTCCCTGAACCAAATTAAAAAAACAAATATTCATAATAGAAGCTCCATATGACACATGGTAATTTTTATAAATTATAAGTACCTTCTGAATCACATAGTTGCCAAACACATCAGTCATCAATGAAAGAACTTCGGGCATGATCTCATGGAAAACCATTTTTTTCTCCTCTGTTGTGGCATTTTCAAGCTTCTGTTGAATAAATCGGCTTCCATACTGATCAGCACTGCCCACAGATAGTAATAAATAAAGGAATCAGACTTCTGGAAGTCTGAACTAAGAAGACTACAAGTTTAATAAACTATTATATACCTGAACTCAACAACATGACCCGCAATTTCAGACAATTCAAAACATTTAGTTTTGTTGCTTTTAAATTCATCTAGTAAAGAGGATGCAAAAGTTTCATCCAAGCTGCTACTAGCATCTGAGTGCCAAGGTCCCATGACACCACCAGACAGATTCCTCATCCCAGAAGAAAAGTGCATATTGCGTTCACCATGCCTGACAGGACTACCAGATCCAACGGAAGAGTTCAGAAGGAGAGGACCCCCATGGTATGACATGCCAAGACCAAATGCAGGATTTCCGTGGATATTATTGTTCAAGCTACCAGATTTACTGAGGTAGGGTACACCATACTGTGATTTTTGAGGCGACAGCATTGCCCCTAAGTAAGCTTTTTGAAGTCCAAGTATATCCATATATGAATTACTGATGTCCATTGCAGGGTCATTGAGAGCCGCAGCCTGTGCCACGGCATATTCACTAGATCTCAAGTATTGAAGATATGATGGGTCCATCAGAGGCACCTGAAGTGCAGTCCCAACAGTGTGATTTCCCAGTCTATTAATATTCTGCAATTCTGCTGCTGCTGCTATTATATTCGGTCCTAAACCCAAACCTGCCAATGCTCTTGAGTCCAATCCATTTCCTCCCATTGCAGATGCAGCAGCAGCATTTTCATATAAAGGTGGCAAAGTACCACTACCAAACTGGCTTCCCATCATGGGTGGTGATGAAGGATTCATGGCCAATCCATTTAAGCTAAAGTTTGAAAATGCAGAATTCATGTTGCCTATAACTTGATGGTGAGAAGGAGTACTTCCTCCACCATTTAGAGTTGGGGTAGAGGGTCCTTTTAGGTATGAGTTTGATGATGATAAAGCGGACATATGCCCATCAGCAATGAAAGTATTGTTCATATCAATGTCTACCCCACTGCTTTTACCCATATTTGAATAAGATCCCTTAGTTGAATGGGAAGCAGAATGCATAAGACGCCCAGAGTCTGACTTATTCAAGTAGGAATGTTGTTTCATATGACTTGGGTCACCTTGCAGGTTGAAAAGACTATGCCGATCATCAATTTCCTGTTGGCTTTGAGTCCTTGAATGTTTCTCTTGATCTGCGATGCTGTCTGTTGACAGATTCAATCCAGACAAAGCAGATACTAGATCTGCCGAGTCATTCAAGCTTGCTGAGACACCATTTAACGGGTTTGGAGCACCAGCACTCCTTTTATCCATAGAGCTAGCCCTCCCCTCTCCAACAGGCGGAATGCGTGGACTAGGAGCTCTAGCCATAAGTTGAGGATCGGGTGTGGTGCTTCTCGACAAGGAGGCACCTAAAGCAGAGGCATAACTATGAGAAGCTGATGCACCAACATTCTGACCTGATTGCACGCACTGCTTATTTGCACCAGAACATAATGCATCAATGGATGCTAAATCATGATGCAGATGAGTAAACTGGCTTTCAGGACTCTCAACGGAATCCTCAAATGCATTGTGGCTAGGAGGACGAGAAGGATGCCTTGAGACAGGGGCTGTGTGATTCATATCATCCTGCATTACAAAAGGAAATTATAATGCTCACAACATATGAGAAAAAAATAGTGGTTACAAGGAAACAAGCAACTAGCTGGATTCAACAAGAACTAAGTATGCACACCACAAAAGGATAGAAATAATACATCATGAAACAAGATTAAACAAACTAAAGAATTAATTATAAAGGAAGCATATTATTTGAAAATAATTACAGAATATCTAAAATGATATTTGCAATATATCCAGAAACACAAGTAGACAATAGGTAAAGAATATGCTAATACAGGTTTTATCCTATTGCAAACAGATCATGTTCTAGATAATGCAACCACATTCAAATAATGCAAATTAATGCAAACTTATATGGATAGATTAAATTATACATGCATATGTACATGTTTGATAAGCATCTGATTGGGAAAGAAAAGAAAACTCCACCGTTGTAAGTGATCACCAAGCATATATTCATTAACAAAAAGCAACAAGATAAGAATTCCTCGACAGCAGTCAATATCAGACCCAATTACATAAATATTTTCCAAAATGTCAGGCCAGCAAGGCAAGCAAGTTCTCTACTTGTTCACACCTAACGTAGTGACCAATCACTTTGCACCAAATCACTACTTAGCAAGAATATCATCATGTAGCTAAAAGACTGGTTTTCTGCCATTGTTTATTTATTGTAGAAAATGACAGACGCATCCTTGCACACCATTGTACAATTCAAAGCAGTCAACCAGAGAGTACACAACCCAGCATCATGAAGCAATTGAATGATGCAGAAATGGAAAAGCAGTCAAATTAACTCCTGTTAGAAGAATGGAATGACCCAGCGCATATTGCAACTAAGTTACTATTTCTAAACCTTCAATAATAAAGTCAGTCTCCTTTTCTTTTCTTTTATTATCTATCTTTCTTTTCTGAGTAGGCACTCAAATCCAGTAGTCTATTAATAAGGAAAAACACTGAGGCCAAACGAACAAAGTTCAGTAACAGAGTGAAAACAGTATGATATTAAAAATCAGTAGTGCAAAAAGGGAAACGAATACGCATGAATCTAATACTCTAGCCACAATTAAATCATCAAGATATAATTTGAGTTTGCATATCATTCCACGTCCTCCCAAAAGTATACCATCATGCTACAAACATTGAGAAACACCAAAATCAGATAATCCCAATGGAATAATCCGATTATAATTAAAATAAAATACAAATAATTCATCTCCAATTTATCAACTTTGCCCCATCAACTAAACATCAGATTACCACCTACCAAAACCATACCATTAAAGAACCAACAAATAAACCACACTGTGACAAAATTTACAATTCAAAACCAAACTAAACATGTATTCAACATAAACAAAACCAAACGAAAACTAGAAACCAGCAATCATCACCAATTTTTCACCTGAAAGATCTCTGCAATGCTCTTCTGCCTACTCCCTAACCCCAACCCCGGTAAACCAATCAACCCATCTCCTCCCCACTCTCCTCTGCCTGCTCCACCGCCAGCGCCACCACTGTTCTCCTCCTTTCCTCCAAACCCTGGCTGCACCAAGAAAAGCGACCCATTTCCCTTCCTCCGGTCACGAATCCCTCCCACTTCCCCACCACCACGCAATCTTTGTGTAAACCTCCAATCCTCCTTGGACAACAAAGGTGGAGGCAACCTTGGATTCAAGTTCACATTAGAGTAATAATAATTTACATACGCTGGATCAGCCCTTAACTCCTCCTCACTCAGAAACCCACCTTTGTTCTTGAACAAACCACCTATTGAGCTTAGAGAACCTTCAACAGTGGGTGGGGCTGACCCACTTCTATAAATATTGAGTTCTTTTTCAAGATCAGCAGCAGAAGTATTCATTTGCGTTGATTCTTGTAGATGTTGCTGTTTTTGTTCACGAATCAGCTTGCTTAAATCTTCAACGTATTCAGGACTCTTAAACATGGATGATCGTATTGAGATATCCGGCATCATCTTTGAAGAAGAACAAGAATATCAGTGATCATTTACGCACTAAAAACTGAAAATTTGAGCTGAATATTGATAAACACAAACTGGGTTTTCTGTTTCAAGCTCAAAAGATATGATTTTTAAGATCAAAGTCAATAATCCATGGCTAAAAATTGAAGCTAATAAAAATAAAATAAAGCGTTCGATTCTGTGACGAAGCAAGGATTCTGTATTGCTGAAAGTGAACAGCGTTATTAATATGCTGCTAGAGATCGGTTAGGGAGTGGATAATTGATGGAGGCTTCAGCCATTTCTGAAAGAGAAGAAGGGAGTGGAGTGAAGAAGAGAAGCAGTAATAAGCTGAGTGGCTGATAGATCTGGGCCGTTGGTAAGAGAAGCAACGGCTGAGATGTCAGAGAGAGAGAGAGTGAACTGGAGAGAAGCGCTAATGAGCTGAGAGGTGGATAGATCTGGACCGTTGCTTCTCTTACCAACGGTTGAGATTAATTCTAGGTGGATTTGTTCTAACAATAGGTGTGTCTTTAGGGTTTTATTTGTGAGATTAAATGCTAAATTACAGTAGAGAATTTTTTATAGTTGTATTTGGAATACGGATATGATCACATGAGCACATTTTTTAAATTTATTTATTTGACTTTATTTTTTAATTTAATAATCTTTAGGCACATAATTAAAACTCTTTTAAGAATTGAGTTAATTCTTGGAATGACTACAATTGGCGGTTAATATTTCTTTCTTCTGTCTTACCCTCCAATTAGGCCTAAGCTATCCCACTCTATTATAAAAATTAAACCAAGTACCAAATTAATTATGCATGCATTATAATAAAAATGAGACATTGTAATTACTACTAAATATAATTAATTAGTTAATTAATTATAAAAAAATAGATATTTATACAACATAAAAATTAAGCTCTCAAAATTTCACACGAGCGAATAATTATATCTCGCATCATAAGAAATTTTTATACATTTAACGGGTAGTTAATAAAATTATGATATAAATATATTTATATTTAAAAATTTATAATTATATTAATAATTGAATATATATGCATGTGCATACAAGCATGTGTATTAAAAAAAATCAAGCTTGCAAATTTTTCTACAAAAAAGTTCAACCTATAGAGATTAAGTTGAAATAATGCCACGACTGTGACACGATGAATTTTTCTTTCTTATACGATAAAAATTTTAAAAAATAAAATAATATATTCTTAAATTTTAAGTAAAACATAAAATTTAATTAATTTCATTACTTTGTTGACATTTTAAGCCTTAGAATTTGGTCAATATTAATCAAAATATTTATAATTCAAAAAAATAATAATTTTATTAATTAACTGAAATAATATAATCAAAATAAATAATAATAATATTATTATTATTAAAAATAAATTTAACATAATACCGCACTGAATATGATTCACACGCTTCTCATTTCCACTTAGTGAGTGAAAAACTTACACGTGGTGTGCATGGACTGGGTCCCACTTTCGCGCCTTTTGACCGCGCGTGGTAATACATGTCTTTCTGAGAATGACTTCTCGGAAAAGTCATAAGATTCGGAGATGCTCTTGTCCTAAAGGTTACGCACTGTATATTTTGATTACTGTTTTTTTTTTTTCAAATATTATTTCTTAAAAAATATTATAATCCCAGGACAACAAGCATAAATAGAACTGCAAGTGAATAAACCCAAGGGGAAGAGAAACACGGAACCGATGCAAGTTGAGACCAAGAAAGCGGTCATAAGTGGAAACACAGAATCCAAGACGATAACCATGATTCAATTTAAGTTAATTAATAAAAACAGAAGCTAATTGTTGCTTCCCCGCAGTATGATTCTACCCTTTTTTTAAAAAAATTTTAATTTCTTAAATAAATTGCAATTCCATGGCCATAGAAGCTGGAGGTGGTGGAGAATACTGCAGCAACTGGATTCTCTGCAACCTGTCCTCTTTCGACATCTGTCTTCTCTTCTCTTCTCTTCTCTACCTGTAATGACTCCCATTTCCTTGTTCGTCTCTTAAGTGGTTCAATTGTCGATCCTCCGCTTGCTTGTAACACATAGCATTAATTATCTGTCTTGGGATGCATCATCTCTCTTGGGATGGCGTTAGAAAACAGCATCTCTTATGCGCGACTCGAACAAAACATATGTAACATGTCCAGCCAGGCTTGCTTAAAGACACTTTTAAAAGCTTATTTAGTTAACTGATTTATTTATAACAGTATATCGGGACATAAATAAAGGTAGGTGTGGAGTAAACTTAGCAGAGAGGGGATTACATTCTACTCAATATATTAACTGTCTTCCATGGGTGGTAATTAATATCTTGACAGTAACCTCACCGTCTGCAATCAATTTTAACCTTCATTGTATTTATGGACACGGTGAGGCATGAGAGAGATGGAATACACGTCAGCCACTTCAAGTTTCTAGGCTTTTATTGATAACACAAGAAGTTCATTAACTTTTCATATAAGCACTGAAATCTTGGAATATATAAGAGATGAGAGAGAGAATACATATGCAGAAGAGTAAAGTTATTAATTAATACATGAAAGATCATTTGGTCTTACACGATAATGGGATTAGGGTTGGGTTCCACGGCTTTGAGCAGAGACAGGACATGTGATGCGAGGCTCAAAAACAAAAAGTATTATTAACAAGGTGACTGAAGAGCCTCACATGTACTGCAGAAATCTTCCTTATCCAACGCAACTAAGTTTAAAATATAGGGACAGTGTATCTCAGAAACAATATTTATATGCGGCTTTTGTTGGGTAAAAAGAATGAAAAAGCATCTTCCACGAAGCCCCCTGACGTGGGTTTTCTTTGCTTTTGGAAAAGCACTACTACCTCACAGCACAAAGCCCTTGTGCTTGTTAATTTCTTTTCGTTTGGTCCAATCAAGTTTTGCTTTCAGTTTTGTTGCTGGGAGATGGAAACTTCTTGTGCTGGGCTTGAATTCGTCAGATACGCAACTCCTTGTTTGGGCTAGCAATTGAAATTTTAAAAAGTCCAATTATGAACCATTGATTCTTTACTGCATTTTTGGACGAGATCTATCAAGTTTTAGAAACTGGGCCACTCCCCTATTATCGGAAGATGATTAGACTTATTTATTAAATTATTTTTCCTTTTTTTTTAATATTTATATACTATATATAATTTTGGAAGTTTTTCACTTGGATAATATTTTCCCCAAGAAAAAAAATCTTCCAAACCAACCTCACCTAACCAGGAGAAGAACATACGAAAGAGAACCCGACAGGGCCTGATCAACAAAAGAAGTTGAGCAACCACAGTCAGAAAACATAAAGCTTTTGTGTCAAACCAACTTTACAGTCTTCTTGCAAGTTTCCGCAACCAAATTGTAGCAGTTTTCACGATGCAATTCGACATAAATTGCCTTACCCATATGCAATAATTTAACCAAATTGCCTTGCCCAGAGGCATTAATTTAAAGAAATGGCCTTACCCATAGGCAATAATTTACACTACTTCTTACAAATCTACCAACAGTTTGCGTTTTTGTAGCAATGCTTTAAGCCATTAAATTAAGTGGCTTGCAAGTTATTTGAGGTTGAACAAATTGGGAAAATCAAATATTATGCATGCTTGATTTTCTTATGAAGTAAAGGGATTCGGTCCTCAGGGAGAAAGAGTTCAAGCATTCTGAATCTGGCTGTTAAGAGTACAATGCTTTTAACTTGTTAATCCAATCCATTAACAAAATTAATCATATCAAATTTTTAATGATATAAATGGTTACATTCCAACAGCCTACCGAATTTTAATCATTATGTAGATTAAAAGTTTAATTTATAATTTACTTCAACCCATAGTTTTGCGTGTGGGCAATCTGCAGTTTTGGGATGCCTGAGTTCCGAAATTTTACGATACGGAAAATGACCTGTTAATGTATTAATATGATATGTACGACGAATTACAGAAGTGATTTCCAGTGAACATATCAATGCTGCTTCTGGTTTTTACTAGGTTTAATCTCCACTAAACACAAAACTTCGTTCCAAGCAGGCTTGAATGTGAACAAATACTGGCCGGCCCTCAACTACCGTGATTATATCAGAATCGACAATGACAAATAAACAAGGGAACAAACATTAGCATGTCTTTATGATTAGTTATTAAACGTATTTTAATTGAATAAACTGCACAGACAAGGACATGGATGTCCTTGTAAGAATGAATTCGTACAACAAACAAGGCCTGTTTTGTCCCAAACATGACAACATCAATCATCGTGCCTCGGATATTATCCAGTAAAATGATACTTCGCTAATGAACCCAACCTCGATATATTAGGGAAAAAAGGCGTCAATCTTTGAACTCTACAGCCTGTTGACATTTTGGAAGATTGAGAACAAGAGAGACCAAACAAGTGTCACCATGAGAGTTCTAGACAAGATGATGATGAAACTGGGGGAGCAACAAAATTGCCATTGACAATCAGAAATTTTTTAAAAGCATGCTAGTTTCCCCGTGCAACCAACGTGGAAAGAACCCTTGTCATAGAATTTGTAAACGTTTTGCATATATGAATAGTAATATAACATGCATAATTCTCACACGGCGGCTGAAAGTTATCTAGTTAGTAACCTAACTAAATGTTACACTTGGACCGAGTACAAAATTACAAATGACAATACGAGTAGCCGAAGTTGTTGGGGTTAAGTAATCAATCTTTTGTATGTTAACGTGGCTTATAATCCTATTTTCTTTGCCGATATATCCACCGAGAGAGAGTCATACGAAGATCGAGGAGGGAAAAAAAGTATATAAAGAGGTGGTTGTAAACTGATGAACTGCCTCATTCTTACATTAGAGATCAGTCAATCCAAACCCTAACCTCAAAACCTTATAACCATAAAACCTGGTGATTTACAAGCAAGAACCAAATACATTTTTAGCCAACAAAAGAAAAGGCAACAAAAACCCTGATGGAATCATCAGTAGTTTCAGAATTCGAAGGAACTCTTTTGAAAGACTCCGATCCCTTCTCCTACTTCATGTTAGTAGCATTCGAGGCGTCGGGTTTAATCAGGTTTGCATTGTTGTTGATTTTTTGGCCGCTGATTCGGTTGCTAGACTTGTTGGCGATGGGCGATGTTGGGCTTAAGCTAATGATTTTTGTTGCTACTGCTGGCGTCCGTGAGCACGAGATAGAATCGGTGGCGAGAGCGGTTTTGCCCAAGTTTTATATGGATGACATTGATATGAAGGCGTGGAAAGTGTTTGGCTCGTATGAGAGAAGAGTTGTGGTGACTAAAACGCCGAGGATTATGGTGGAGAGATTTGTCAAGGAACATTTGCGAGCTGATGAAGTGATTGGCAGTGAGCTTTTGGTGAACCGATTTGGGTTTGCTACGGGATTTGTTAAAGGAGATTTTGCATTCATTTCTAGTCGAATCACCAAAATGTTTGTCGATGAAAAACCTGCCTTAGGTTTAGGAAGGACTTCTTTGGGTTCTTCATTCTTATCTCTATGCGAGGTGAGTAATCAATTAGTTGTCGTTTGCTCTGTAAAATGTTGCGCATATCAAGCTTTCCTGTAACATGCAACATAAATGCTTTGTAATGATAAACAAAACGTTTTAAATTAAACCTAACAAAATTTTCTTTTTTTTATTTTGGTTTTAAGGAATTTGAGTGTTTCTTTTCATTTTGATGGCTAGGGATAAGATGTTGACACTTGCCTTTTTTGGCTCAAACAATAAACTAACTATTGCCTGAATAATACCTTGTCAACAGGAACAAATGCACACACCGTTTGTCACAAACCAGAAGCTTCATGACCACCAAGTCCTTCGCCCACTGCCGGTGATCTTCCACGACGGCCGCCTCGTCAATCGTCCGACACCCTCAACTGCTCTCCTAATCATCCTATGGATGCCATTGGGCATATTACTAGCGATAATCCGAATTTCCATAGGCCTAATCTTACCGATGTGGGCGATTCCCTACGTATCCCGCATATTTGGTGGCAAAATCATAGTAAAAGGCAAACCACCGCTGCCAGTTTCTGGCAGCAACAGCGGTGTTCTATTTGTATGCACCCACCGAACACTAATGGACCCTGTAGTCTTATCCACTGTGCTCAGAAGAAAAATCCCAGCTGTTACATACTCCATTTCCCGATTATCAGAAATCCTATCACCAATTCCCACAGTTCGACTAACAAGAATTCGTCATGTTGATGCCGAGAAGATCAAAAGAGAACTAGCCAAAGGTGATCTGGTTGTTTGTCCAGAGGGAACAACTTGTAGGGAACCATTTTTACTAAGATTTAGCGCTCTTTTCGCTGAATTAACAGACCGGATAGTTCCGGTAGCGATGAATTACAGAGTAGGGTTTTTCCATGCAACTACAGCAAGAGGCTGGAAAGGTTTGGACCCCATTTTCTTCTTCATGAACCCTAGACCAATTTACGAGGTGACTTTCTTGAACCAGTTGCCGGTGGAAGCCACCTGCTCCTCCGGTAAAAGCCCGCACGACGTGGCGAATTACGTGCAAAGAATCTTGGCTGCAACGTTAGGATTCGAGTGTACAAACTTTACAAGGAAGGACAAGTACAGGGTGCTGGCAGGGAACGATGGGACGGTCTCGTGTACATCACTTGTCGATCAGATCAAGAAGGTGGTGAGCACGTTTAAGCCCTTCTTTCACTAAGCAATTGTGAGAATAAAATCGTTTTTAGTGTTGCCTGATGAATTTATTTGTGGGGATGTTTCTGTTTTGTAAAAAGGATGGCATTTGTATTTTATTTTATTTTTTGGTTTTTGGATTATTATTATTTCAAGAAATTGTTCAATAAAGCTCGAGGATCACTGATGCAATATATGTTCATTTACTAATTTATTACAGAAATTGTTACCATAATTATATTTTATTAAGAAAATTAATATTTGTTTGGAGTCAATACATCGTTACTATTTAAAATTAAATAAATTATAAAATATTATTTATATTTTTAAAATTTTAAAAATTATCTAAAAATTCTTAAATTTATTGCATATTAATATAAAATACCGTTATTTCAATACTTAAATGTGTGATGAATTTATTTATAATTATAAATGTTTAATTAATAATACTAAATTACTGTTATATTGTGCCAGAATGGAGCCACAAAGATCCCAATTATCCTGTTACGAGGCATGCTGCCGGCATATTGGAATATAACCAATTTATTTTGATGATTAATGCTGGTTAATCTCAAGAATTTTATTACAACCAAACCAACCAGATCCTCGAATTCAGCTGCATATAACCAGTGTTTTGCTAATGAAAGTGAATTATTAAAACTAATTATTAGCAGGAGACACGCATGTAATCCTCCTCCCTCGCGTGACAACATGAAATAATTATCAACCACATGACATATCATATGATGTTGTCAAAACATGTCATTATATATATCCAACGTTAACATATCATGTCATATTATATAGTTTATAACTCTATTATTGTGCTGCTTGCTTGCTTTTCCCTGCTAATGAGGGAATTTTTCAGACCCTACCATTACCAAGCATTCGTAAACTCTTACTGGCAATTCCTTCAGCTTCCATTAATTGTTCTTTCTAAATGCACACCCTTCAATTACAGTTAACTAAGCGATCAGTTTTGTTGTTATCACTATTTACTTGACGTGTGTGATTATAATTAATTTTCGTTTTTGGTGGGGGCAGATTAGAATTAGCTTTATTTCTTGTTTGGTGAAACAGACTCGACAATTTAGAGTTTTCCTGGCAGAACAAGTATCCAACAGCAAGAGGAACTAATAATGTATACTCGAAGACAACTCAATTATGTATGAACCTTGGCCTAACCCAAATTTGTCCTCTCTACTCCTCCTCCTCCTCCTCTTCCTATGTCGAATAGGGAAATACAACTACATTTACTTGCGGATCAATCCTCGTTTAAATGAGATTCTGGAGTGCAGTTGAAAAGGCAAACTTGATGCTGACAAAAATATTGATTACTAAATCACAATTCAAACCCAATATCCCTTATCTTGTGCATGTGTTGACTGAATGGACATATTTAATCACCAAAATAATACACCGTAAATGGAGGCCTAACTTCTATTGCCTTCTGTCTTTCTTTCTTTTGATAAGAATCCCACAGTCCATGCAATAAAGGAAGAAAGCAAAGGAACCCCGATGATCTATGGTCTTGCGTGCTTTTTTCAAAATACGTAAATAAATAAAGATGGGGCCTGAAGTCCTGATATACTTGCATACAGCACCAAAGCAAATTAATGGAAGTTTCTCAGTTTCTGCGTTTGTTTGATCGCGAGCTTCACGTGCAAGAACAAGGAAGGAAAAGAAAAGTCATTGTAAATGAATGAATCAAGTACTAATTAAGAAGAATCTCTTGCCCTACCTAAGAAGAAACTTAAAACAATTAATTCATAAATTTATGATTTATTTAAGGTTTGTCCATGGTTCGTAAATATATTGTTATATCCAAAATTTTTTAATACTATCAATTTAAAATATTCTTTATAAGAACTTAAAATAAAAATAAAAATTTAAAATAATATCAAATATTTAACATTTTAAATTTTAAATTTTTATAAAAAATATTTCAAGTCGATAGCTGTAGATTTTTATACATATACGTGTTATAATCAGACCTGTTTATTTAGTTATAAATTATTTAAAATTATATTTTAATTATTATTATATATATAAACAAAAACTTTGATCGTGTAACTTAATCACCAAGAAAATTGAGATACCAAAAACAATTGAAACATAAATTATAGCAAGTGTATTTCGTATGTTGGACTTGGACATACATGAAAATAATAATATATACTGTAGTTTAATTTTGGTCAAATTTAAGTAAATTTTAATAATTCCATTGGATTATTATATCTCATTATCTTTCAAATATTGTACCAATTACTTGCACCAATAATGCAACCAGCGATGACTCCAACCACCCGTCATGATCATGTGAGCTTTTCATTTTATTACTTAAATAAAACACAATTTGGTCCCTCCACCTTCATTCTTTGTCAGTACAATAATATTGTTTCATTCCACTCCCTTATTTTTATTGATTTTCCATGTAAATATATAGTTTATTCATCTGTATCAAACAAGTACTCTGTTTGTATTTAAATGATTAAAGGGTGTTATAATCATTCGGCAGTATATCCTTGAGAAAAAGTTTTAGGCGATGTCTAATTAATAAAATAAAAAATTATTTATTAATAATAAATAAATTAATAAATTATTTTTATTACACTAATTAAATAATAAAATATTTTTTAAATATTTTTTATTTATCGATAATAAATAAATTTTTTATTTTATTTATTAAATATTTTTATCATATTTTTTGTACTGATATATAAGATTATTTTATTTAAAAAAATTTTATTCTTAATTGTATAAATAATAAAAAATTTGGACCTCAATGTTATTACCCCAATCAGAAAATCTCTTACACTGTATTCAGGTTAATTATAATTGCAAACAAATAAATACACAGCAAGTTGCATGCATCCAGGGCCACGGGGTCAAAGCTTTGAAACATAATGCGCAACCTTTTGCAAACACACAGCAACCCAACACGGCCTTCAATTGACGCATGCGATGCCGATGCGAGGTCAGTGACGATGACGTGTCAGACAGCAACGTGGTCCACCTGCCATCAAATCTTGCCTCCGTCCCGTCTCCCTTGCCACGTCTCCTTCTCAGCAGATTATCATGGAGGCGCGTGCCGATCAACTGGGGCATTAATGTTCGCTTCCAAATTATAGAATATTTTTGGTGGGGCCGTGTGGGCCAGGCGGATGAAAATGTCACAAAAGTGGAAAGCTTTTTACTTTATGCTATTTATTCTTGGTTTTACTTTTACATGTATTTGGGTGGAAAGTATATGGTGTATGCACGACTACAATCAGAGCTCTCACATTATTATGTTATTTATTTCTAAATTTTGGTAACCTATAAATATAATTTTGATATTATTTTATTTGCATAGAATATGTTTAAAATTAAGATATAAAAATTTTAAAAATACAATCATTAAATATTAAGTATGTATAAATAAGTTAGTAACTGATAGATATTAATTATTAAATAAAATAAATGTATAAAAATATTTTAGATATTATTTTTAAATAAATAAATAAATATTATTGTTATGACAACTTGAAAATTCATGCAAAATTTGAGAAGAAATAAAAATAACTAATAATATCAAATTTACAGATTTCATTTCTATTTCTAGTTGACGGGTCCAATAAAACTCTGCCACCTCGATAGTTGTAGAATATTCCTCCAACCGCAACATGCATGGTATTTACTCTCTTCTGGTTACTACCTTTCCATTTTTACCCACTCGCCTTTGGTCAATAATCAGCCCCCCGGAAACTAACAGCGCGTTTAATTTGACTTTTAGTAATTAGCTAAACTCCGTTTTGACCTCCAATCAAATTTCAACACATTTCAAAATATCAGTGGTCTGAACAATACTCGGATGATAATACGACGCGGTTTGGCTTAAACTATCTTCACGCGATCCTTACAATCCTCCGTTCTCCTCTATTTTCCCCCTCTTCCAAACGCCATTTCTCACTCTACAAAATCTGGTTTAAAAATTTTCTCGGATTTACTTCAATTTTCCGAGAAATTTTCGGTTAAAGATAGGCCATATGTTATGTAGGACAAAAGCTTGAATCTTTTTCAACGATTTTGATTCTTTGCGGAGTTTTCTCAGATCTGTATCTATGTCTTCAATAGTATCACCGACATCGTACTGGTGCTACAGATGCAACCGCTTCGTCAGGGTTTTGAGCCGAGAATCCGTCACGTGTCCCGACTGCGACGGAGGCTTCGTCGAAGAGATCGATAATACGCCACGAGGTATCCAGACCACTGACATCCACCGCGGCGGCCGAAGGAGATTCCCTGCTGCCGCTATGTACATGATCGGGAATAATAATAATCGCTCCAACCGAAATCCAAACAACGCAACTGGTCCTGTTCTCCGTAGAAGCCGCAGAACCGGCGGTGACCGCTCCCCGTTCAATCCGGTTATTGTGCTTCGTGGACCGGTCAACGGAGACGTGGAAACTAACGGTAACGGTTATGAATTATACTATGATGATGGCGAAGGGTCTGGGTTAAGACCGTTGCCGAGGAGCATGTCCGAGTTTTTGCTTGGATCGGGATTTGAACGCCTGCTGGAGCAGTTGTCACAGATTGATATGAACGGAATCGGTGGATTCGAACATCCACCGGCGTCAAAAGCCGCAATTGAATCTATGCCTAGCATATTAATAGATGCAGATTATGTGGAATTGGAATCTCATTGCGCAGTGTGTAAAGAAGCGTTTGAATTGGGATCCGAAGCAAGAGAGATGCCTTGTAAGCATATATATCATTCGGATTGCATACTTCCCTGGTTGTCGCTTCGAAATTCATGTCCAGTTTGTAGACATGAATTGCCTTCAGATAATAATAATCATAATACCATCGAGGAGGGTGAGAACGGAGAAAATGGGCCTGTAATTGGATCAAATGAAGAGGAAGCCGTGGGATTAACCATATGGAGATTACCGGGAGGTGGGTTTGCAGTGGGTCGGTTTTCGGGTGGAAGAATAGGCGGCGAGAGAGAGCTGCCGGTTGTTTATACAGAAATGGACGGCGGGTTCAATAATGGCGGTTTGCCTAGGAGGGTTACGTGGGGATCGAGAGGGAGTCGAGGAAGAGAGAGAGGCGGTGGTGGATTTGTGGAGCGAGTTTTCCGGAATTTGTTTGGTTGCTTTGGTGGAGCAGAATCTTCGAGTTCCAGTTCTAGTTCGGATTCGAGGATAACGAGGAGGAGAAATAGTATGCTGTTTAATATATCTTCTAGGAGAAGAAGAGGTTGGGATGTTGATGTTAATAGCGAAGGAAGAAGATGGTGAAGAGAAAATGGGAGAACATGTGCTTTTAGCGATTGTACATAGTAACTCTGAAAAGGGTTTCTCCCTGATTCAAGAATTGAAGATTGAATGGATTTAGGGAGATTTAATAGCTCTTTATCTTGACAGTACAAGAAACAGATGGATCAATGGTGCTTAAAAGTGAGAAACTTTGCAGTAAAGTATTCCGGATTGGGGAGCAAAGAAGGTAAAATGACTGGATTTAACACAATATCAATATGACTCTGCAAGTTTCATGGATTGAACTAGAGTCTCTTCAGTTTATTTTCGTTTCGTTGTTCCTTTTATAATTATTTGTAACTTTTAGTTAGCTTGTAGGTGGTTGTTTTGTCATTCTTTTTCCAAGAAATCTATAAGTTCTATCCCAAGCAATATTGGAAAAATTTTCTCGGGCAAAGTTGATGATCTTCATCATCATTAATTCATCGTCTTTCCTTGAAATTGATGAACTATGTGACTTGGACGATGAATTTCATGATCACTTTGGTCATCTCTGTTTGATCCGATTGAAAATTTTTGACCCTTGATTGAACTTCTGGAACCACCCAATTGAAAGATTTTGCTTTATTTGTCTGGTTCTACAAAATTCTACTCGATCATGAACTTGTGATAATGCCGTGTTAGGATTAGAGCCAGAGATGAATGAACAGTGAGGATTTGATAGTTTATTAAAACTATGGACTAATTAATTAAGAATTGGTGGTGTGATGACAGAATGGATTTAAGGATCACAATTATATTGATAAATGCGAAGAATTAGTAGTATTATTATTATGATTTCATTCGTGATTTACAATTAATTGATTGATGCTAGATATTAGTAGGAGCTTCACAGTTGGGATTGATCTGTATACTTGCATCATCCTCTCAAATTCAGACAAGTTTGGGGACCGATGGCCTGGATCCTCGGCTTGTGTTCAATTATTTCCCTAGGTAGGACTGCTTTCCTAGGACCATCTCTTTTGTTTTCCCGCACGTGTAGCCCGCAATATTCTTACTGTTACAGGCCCATTTCAAGATAATACTTTTGGGCTTTTATTCGCACCTTGAAGCCCAAAGTGAGTTCGGTTTTGTGTGTTGGGCTTTATTGAGATAAATGGGCCGAGTTTGTGTTGTTGTTTTTCAATTGCAATAAATAATGGCCCAAGAACGAAAGGGACCTACTCAACTGTTGTTGTGCTCATGGTATTGGTCAAAGGTTTTATTTTATTTATTTATTTATTTATAATTAATGTGATTGGAAAACCGACATTTTTTTAAATTACTAAGTATTATCTAATAATAATAATAGTAAACTGGGTGGGGTCTTGAATTCAAAAATAGCCAAAGAATCAATTTCAAGCCACGCTTTGCATGCCATGCCATGCCATCTTACCTTGTCTTTGATCGCGAAATAATAGTATTGGTGTGGAACACGATAGCTGGTCTGTTTCTCATTCGCCATTGATGGGACCCCGAGCAGACACTTGGGTGGACTAGAAGAGTAGTACACATTAGATATACCTTGACTCTAATCGTCTAATAATTGCTTATGCACAAACCCAATGGCCTCTTATTGCTAAGACAACGATATTTATAACGTAGACCTATTAATGACAACCGTAATGCTTCCAACCAAACAAAATTTGAAATTTGTGATTACTTGGCTGATTGGATTAATTAATAGAGTTGGTTGATTGATTAGCTCCCACAGACCAAATCCTCAATTATCCATGTCAATTTGTTTAATAAGACACGTGTCACAATAACCGATATGATGATAATAATAAGTTAATAATCACCAATCAATTAGGTTAATTATTTGTTAAAGTTGGATTAGCCAATATTTAAATCAAGGGTTTTCTCCTTTCCATGCTATAGATTTTGGTGGGTTCTTCTTCCCGGTTTCCACGAGACTAAAGCTTTTTGTCCCCGATTATACTTCCTAGATTAAGATTTTCAAAATGCATTGTCGGTTATTCCATAACCATGCGTAAAAAAAGATGAAAAATTTATCCGTATTTAGCAAATTTATCAAAATTCAGGGGCTCGAATGTTATTGACCACATGTTGGTATTTGGAAGTGAGTTTTAAGCCCAAGAAATATTGAACAAAATGCCCTGAAAAGCATAGCAATTGGAAGACAAGCACATGTCAAAATCATACACGAAGCACTATAAGTGTGCTGTATTATTACAAACCCAACGGAACCTAACAATGCCAAACAAACAATATTACTTACGAAAAATCAGAAATTAAAAGCTAATTACCATTAATTAATGACTTGCATCACAACGCACGTATTAAATAATCCATGATAAAGTATAATAAATAAAAGTAAATAAGCAGGTATGTACCTGTCCTGATATACAAAACCCGAAAACAAACAAAAGACCGAAAGACGTAGCCCTTTGATGCATGTCTGTCTTCCTCTTCGCAGTCACACCACACCCATTACTGCTATTTAAACCCCACGTAAATTAATATTGTCAACTAACAGATCAAATTGAACACTCCTACTCATGGATTCCTTCTACTTTCTTCTTCCACTCACAGTTTTCCTGCTCTTTTCCAACTCTAAACCTTGTTTTCCCACCAAACAGGCACTTATTTTCCCACTCAAAACACAAGCCCTGCCTTATTTTTACGAAACTACTTCTTCGACAAACAAGCTACCTTTTCGTCATAACGTTTCCTTAACTGTCTCTCTCAGAGTTGGCTCGCCTCCGCAAGATGTCACCATGGTTCTCGACACTGGCAGTGAACTTTCGTGGCTACACTGCAAAAAAAGGGCCAACGTTAACTCCTTTTTTAACCCACTTTTTTCTTCGTCGTATTCTCCTGTCTCATGCAACTCTCCTTTATGCAAGACCCGGACCCGGGACTTAACCGTACCTGCTTCATGCGACGCCAGAAAGGTCTGCCATGTAGCCATCTCTTACGCCGACGCAACCTCCATTGAAGGAAATCTAGCTACCGAAACTATCTTCGTTGGCTCCTTGCCCCGCCCCGGATTTATTTTCGGGTGCATGGATTCGGGTTTTAGCTCGAATTCCCAAGAAGACTCGAGAACTACCGGGTTAATGGGCATGAACCTTGGCTCGTTATCTTTTATTACTCAAATGGGGATCCCCAAATTCTCGTATTGCATATCGGGTTTTGACTCGTCTGGTGTTTTACTTCTCGGGGACGCCAGTTTCTCATGGCTCAAGCCTTTAAAATACACTCCTATGATTCGAATATCCGATCCGTTACCGTATTTTGATCGGGTTGCATATACCGTTCAACTTGAGGGCATAAAAGTCGGGAGTAAGTTGTTGAATTTACCCAAATCTGCGTTTATCCCGGATCACACCGTAGCGGGTCAAACAATGGTTGACTCGGGCACCCAATTTACATTTCTATTGGGTCCGGTTTATAGTGCTTTGAAAAATGAGTTTATGCAACAAACAAAAGGGATATTAAGAGTATTTGATGACCCGAATTATGTTTTCCAAGGCGCAATGGATTTGTGCTACTTAGTTGAGTCCACTCGGCCGAGTTTGCCCCAGTTGCCAATAGTGAGTTTGTTGTTTAGTGGGGCCGAGATGAGTGTATCGGGTCCAAGGTTATTGTATCGGGTGCCCGGTATGGTTAGGGGAAGGGATTCAGTGTATTGCTTCACATTTGGTAATTCAGACTTGTTGGGCGTGGAGGCTTTTGTGATTGGTCATCATCATCAACAAAACGTGTGGATGGAGTTTGATCTGGTTAAATCGAGGGTTGGATTTGCTGAAGTTAGGTGTGATCTTGCTAGTCAAAGGGTTGGATTAGTTGTCTAACTATTGGAAAAACAGTGAGAACGAACAGTGATTTGTAAATAATATGCATATAAATAAATTTTGCACGTGTTTTGTGAATCCCTACCGTGTAAGACGTAAATTCTATTGAAATTTTGTACGGGTAAGCATTAGGGGTTCTGATTGATCATGGACCCACGCACTCAATCAAAGGTCCGTATCGGGAAGGATGTGTGGACGGATGGAAAACTGGGGGGTAATAATCAAGTGTACTGTATTTATTGTACAACACGACGTTTATGAATTTGCATTGTTGTTTTTTTTTTTTTTTTTAATATGGGAATCTCTGTCAGTTAGGTATTAGTCGGGGGCCAGAGAATCAATCTGATCTGTTTAAGTGGAGCAATTATATTGATTATTGTGGGCACCACAATGTTAATTTGGGATATAGTGGTTCTGATGCTTTTGTCAGCATGATGAACGGTTTGTATTGATTGTTAAAAGTTACTGCACATTATTTGGCACGGAGTGGCATCGCATGTATTAGCTTTTGGCCTTCACTGACGCTGACTTGTGTCTGAAAATCTGAGTTAACAGTGTATTGTTTTCTGACTGCCAACCTGGCATTTTGGAAACGGCCCTTCGCTTTCCCACTTTTAAGGGTAGGCTGTCCTTCCAACCTTGTGCCGTCAGATCAGGGTTCTGCTCTTTATCCTTTCCATTTTTTTTATATTTTAAAATTTACTTGTTTTAATAGGCATTCTGATAAACCCAACCGATTCACCATGTTAATCCCCGTGTACTAATAGCAAAGACAATTTCAAATTAGCTTTGTTTACTGTACAAAAAAATATCAAATAAAATAATTCTATTATATTAATATAATATATATAATAAAATTATTTAAAATAAATTTATTTTATTAATAATAAATAAAAAATTAAATAAAAATTTCATAAATTTTTTTACTTCACTAAGTTAATCATAAAACTATTTTTTAATATTTTTATTCATAATTAATTAATTAATTTTTATTTTATTAATTAGGTAATTTTATAATATTTTAATAAAATTATTTTATCTAAAATTATATATATATATATTAAATAAGTCTATAATTGGAACAACTGGATTACTATTTTATTATTGAATTACATAATGTTATTAGGTGGTTAATTATTAATATTACAAGGCTAGTTTGATTATTTTAATAGGAGCAAAGTGGAGGAGTTATTTGATGCTGATGAATAAACTATGTCTTTAATTATAAAAATATAAAAATTAGAGATCAAGGTGTTTTTGTACTACCCCATGATCCAATTTTGCACGTCTTATGATTGAGATTTGTCTGTGGTAAATAATAAGTAAATAACCTAGGATTAGGCTTTTTGAAGCCCAGGTGCGTTCGGAGGGTTGAAGGTATGGTTACGTAGGGTAGTGTAGGGTAGGGAAGAGAAGGGAAGGGCGGGGGAGGGAGCGATTGTACTTACGAAGGAAAACCCCCACCCACGTGTAACCTGTTATTGAATTGGAATCTCCCAGCAAGTGAAATTGAGACACAGACAGACAGACAGAGACAGTTGCCTAATTTATATAGGCCAAGCCAAGGCCAGGCGACCGTACCCCCTATTTACTCTCTCTTTTCTCTTGTTGAGATTTTTTCAGTAATTGATATAATATTATTTTACTATTATTATTTTTTAATTTTTATATTAATTATTTTTAATTTTACGTTATTTATTTAAAATTTATGTTAATATTTTTAATTTTTTAATTAAAATATATTATTTAAAATTATTAATTAATGAAATCAAAACATATTATCTAAACATTCTGACTTAAAAAGGGTTATTTCAACTGAGCTATAAAACGGTGCGTATCGCACGTTTAGTGGGACCCTTGAGGACTTAGCATTTACAACTGGCGATCATTCACACAAAACGCCGTCGGTTCACTCTAACAAACGGCTGTAACTCATAGAATAATCTATAATTCTGACAAAACAACGTGCGGTCGAAGGGTTGGTCGTGGACGGAACCCAACGCGTCCGAGTCAACTCGTTCCGATCCAACCCCTGCACAGCATGAGAGAAATGGATTAGATCAAAAACAAGTTCATCGATTCTAGATCAATCGTTATTTTGATCTAATTCTGTAAGTCCGTCACTGTTTCTCTTTACTTTTTTTCTTTATGTTTCATTTATATTGTTAAGAAATTGTCTTAATTCTAACGAGTGCTTTATCAGAAACGAAGTCGAAGTGATCATCGATTATGATATGACGAAGAGATACAAAAATTATTTTTAAGGGAATGTAATCCCTAATTACGTGGAAATTTTAATTAAAATTAAATGAAATGAGATAACGGGATAAGTGAATTATGGTTGGGAGAGTGATTTTCTGAAAATGGATAAGTGAATTTTTGAAAGCGAATGTACACCTTAATGTTTCATTGGTTGCGCGTACCAGCTAAGCATGACATGACAATGTGATGTGCCTCTCTGAAAGGAGGTTTTCCCTTCATTTGTTGTTTAAAGTTCTAATGGCCAATGGGGGGGTGGGTTTTGTAATTTAATTTTGATTAAGAATTACAAATATGAACTTCATTGAGTAAGTTTCACTTTGTTTATCATTCTGAGCAAATATATATGCTTTGAGTTTTCGCAGATTGGTGGCTCTGTCTGTGAAAGTAGGTGACATCTACAACCATGAGTTTTGTTTTCCGCGGCTCTAGAGCAGATATAGAAAATGGGTTTCCGGGATTTATTCCCGAGCGGAGGGCAGTCGTATGTTGCTACTGCTTACTTTATTTGATTCAATGCAGTGTCTTGTATGAACTTTTGAAATGTTGGGTTATATTTTTAGATGTACTGTTTTGTCATAATTTTCTGTTGACATGTTTTGATAACGATTCTTCTATGCCCCTCAGCGCATTCATGCAGCACGACCTGTTAATTCCAACTCTCTTGCTTTCCTTGTTACAGGTACTTCTGTTCATCCTTTTGAATCTTATCTCTTGGTTGATTTTGTTAATGTAGTGCACTTGTAATACTACCTTTTCAAATTCATGTACTTCTGTTTGATGCTACAGTTCTCTTGCTATTCATGATATTGAATTCACACCAGCTGTCATCTAATTTTCTGGTATTTTCCTTACCATTCAAATCAATGAAACATATTAGCTTACTCCTTTTATTAAGCAATTTAACATGTCTTATATTAATTTTTACATCTAGCTCTGGCTAGTTCTTGGTATCTTTCTGCTGGCCACGTCCCTAAGGATGTATGCCACTTGTCAACAACTTCAAGCTCAGGCTCAAGCCCATGCTGGTGTAGCCAGTAGCCTTCTTGGTCACACTGAATTGCGGTTGCATATGCCACCAGCCATAGCGTTTGCTTCCAGAGGGCGTCTGCAAGGTCTCAGACTACAGCTTGCACTTCTTGATAGGGAATTTGACGAACTAGGTATGGTGTTATATTCTAACTGGGTACTTGAAGTCTCAGTACAAGTTTTAAAATTGATATTAAGCTAATTGGATTTATGAATTACAGCTTCTTAAAGTGCATCATTCAGTCCATTATTTCTTATTTATTTATTCACATTTGTTTGTTATGTTTGAAAAACCTAATTTAGAGTTGTTGGTTGATTATCAATAGATTATGAAACATTGAGAGCACTGGATACTGACAATGTCCCTACAGCTGCTTCAATGAGTGAGGAAGAGATAAATGCTCTTCCGGTTCATGAATATAAGGTCTCTGGTTCTCAAAGGTACATATCAATATTAGTTCATAACATTTGAGAATATACAAATTCTACTTTTTCCCTTTTTTGACCATACTGTTATTGATATGAAATTGCATTTTGACTAATTGATATGCTGTAAAAGGCAGAGGATTCCTGCATTCTGCAGAGATCATTTCTTCCCCTTATTGTTTGTATGGGTGTGTCCTATGCCAGTGAAGCAGTGAGTTACAGTCACTTGCATAGCGTAAATTTTTCTGCATGCGTACCTGGTAAAAACTAATTTATGGTTAACTGGATAGTATTGAGTTGGAGGTTGGAATGGGAAACACTACATGTTCCCTTCATTTTTGGATCATATGTATTAGTTTCAAGACTTAATTTTTCTAGAACTGGTGAAAGTCTTCTGTTTATGGTATTTTATTATTAGGTTCCGATTGAGCCATCTTACAAGGTTCTGATGTTAATATTCTGACAAGAAGTTGGTTTTATTGGCAGTGGTGCTTCTTCAACACAACATGTCTCATCTTCATCCCCAGCAGAGGTATTAGCCGTTCTGTTATTTTGGAATTAAATAAATAGGTGGTCATGTTCTGTTCCTCGTGCACTTTATTCACAATTTGATCCATTAGTCTTCTAATTGTGTTGTTTTATTAACTTTCAGTAGGAATTGTTTTTCATATACACTCGACAGGTTTTTTCAGATGAGAAATTTATGATCTGACGTGGTCCATCATTTTGACATATAATTCTTGATTTGGTTGCTCTGCTGCCTTCATCCATTTTATAATTGAAAGAACTTGGATAGATGTCTACATGTTTCCCTTGTTATGTTCTATCTGTGACTCTGAGAAAGATTGCATTTTCATGAAAAGAAGATTTTTTTTTTTCTATTGAACTCAAATTTTCATGGATGTGATCTTTCAGTTTGCACTTTGTCTTTAGCAGAAGAAGCTAGATACTGCAATTGCAGTTGGGAGTTTGAAGAGTGATGATGAATTGACTTGCACTGTTTGCTTGGAGCAAGTTAACATTGGTGAAACCATCCGTAGCTTGCCATGTTTGCATCAGGTTTGTCTGTTTCTTGGACTGATTTTTAGCTTTCAGCTGCTTCTATCCTTAATTTTCTTCAATGGAATCAAATACTCCTGCTAATGTAGTTATACTAAAATAAACACGGGCACTTGAAGATAATTGTATCAAAAAATGTTTTATAGGACTTACTGAAGAAACGAGGAAGAAAACATTTTGTAAACCTTTGTTGGGTAATGCATTTTCAAGTTAGTGGAGTATCCATTGTTCCTAGTAGCATTTCTTACTTGACAGTAATAGGCTAATAGCACTGTCCATGTGCCTAAATCTCTAATTTGTGTCTGGGGAGTGAACTAATATAGTTTCATGTCTGAAATGGGATGGGAATAGAATAAGGATGAGAACATGATACAATCTTGCATTCGGTATTGTAAGTATTTATTTGTGCAATACTTTTGTCAGTTTGTGTGATTAAGCGAATTTTAAGTTAATGATGATGTTTTGCAGTTCCATGCAAATTGCATCGACCCCTGGCTGCGGCAACAGGGAACGTGTCCAGTTTGTAAACTGAGAGCTGGATTTGGTTGGCATGAAACCGAACATGGTGAAACGGATGCTTCATCCATGGTTTAGTTTCTTGACAGAGTCTGTAGACATTGACGGAGCTATACTAACACGGGGACCTGTGGGGGGCATATGCATCCTACTGACCACCCCAGGAAGGGAATAGAACAATTTATGAAATAATATTTATAAAAAAAAAAAAAGTGAAAAGAATTTAAGTTGCATTTTTTTTTCTTTTTTCCCTTCTTCTGTTAAATTTTAGGCGATTGACATCCTAATATAAGCTGTCATTATTCTATACTTTTAATTTATAATTTTCGAGGGGTAAACTTCTCAATGCAATGGCAATACGATTAAAAAAAAAGGTATATCCTTCCCATTACTACGATTACATGCGCAACGAACAGACAAGATGCGCTTGTGAATCACATTTTGATGCC
The DNA here is from genome assembly GCA_032401905.1 of Swietenia macrophylla. Taxonomy (NCBI): domain Eukaryota; kingdom Viridiplantae; phylum Streptophyta; class Magnoliopsida; order Sapindales; family Meliaceae; genus Swietenia; species Swietenia macrophylla. The sequence continues at coordinate 7,682,777 of CP135569.1, read as the reverse complement.
TAGTAAAATTAGGAGAGTACCAGTGTGGCCTTAACAACTGTAAATGCCATCAATATTACTTCAAGTTCACAAAGGAGTGTAGTGTATCCATATTATTCAATCATAATATATTAGAATCCTTTTTCTCATTGAAAATGGTATTTAGCCCTATTTCCCTTTCCCCTTTCCTTTTCCTCCTTTCTTGGCTTCCATTTTGGCCTGAATACGGGCCGCCGCAGCGGCTTTGGCTTCCTCTCTCTTCCTTTTTTCTTCTTCCTTGGAAGCAGCAGCAAGCTCCCTTTGCCTTTTTAGCTCCCTGATTTTGATGTTTTAGAGAAAGTTGGAGTCATAATATTACTTTTGTCACATTGGACAAACAAAAGATACAACCTGACTTGAAAGAGGTACGACTTACTCTAGCCTGGCTCTCTCTTCCGATACACTACCGAGACTAGAACCCTTCCTCGGCCTGCAGGACACCAGCTCCACCTCAAAAATAAGGGTTGCACTGCATCAAATATATAAATTCAACTTAGCAACCATTTCTCAGAAATCAAGAATTTCCCATGTGCCTATGAAAAGCCATAAGCATTCGTCATGCAGAATCATCAAACTTTTCAACACTTCAGTCACTGGAACAATGATAAGCAAATTGTCGTGAGGGTGCCTCTGACAACTGACCAAGCACAGCCCCACCAAACTTCATAAATTTTTTCCCTTCTCATCTTCTGGGAAGTCATCACCGATCCAACAAATCCATTGGCTCATCGGCTGAGTTTAGGTCAATATAACAAAGTCAGATTTGTCACATATCTCCCGAGCCAACTATAGGAGTGCAATTGGTCTTGACACCTTTTCCAGGGAACAATCCTCTTTTTGTTTGCCAGATATACTTATCTGGCATCAACTAAAATAACAAATATCTACATTTACATAGCTAGCAGTTAAATCATCCATGACCAGATAAAAAAATTTTTTAAGGCCAAGAACGATGGTGCTTACTCAGGTGGGATATCAGGAGGAGAGCCTGCACTGCCATAGGCGTATTCTGGCTTGCAAGTGATTTTTGCAACCTCCCCAACCTGGTAGAGCCAACTACAAAGAATAAGTAAAAGGAGCTTTACTGCCAAAAGGAAGAAATAAAGAGGAAGATAATGAAACCATAAATTTGACCTTCATGGTTCTCAATGCAATATCCCAAGCCTGAATTACAGATCCCTTTCCAATCTCAAAAGAGAACACAGTATTATCTTCATGTGTGGTATCAAAAACTTCACCAGTTTCGGCAAGGGTACCTTCATAATGAACTATTCCAGACAAACAAGATATATCAAGATACTGCTGGCACGATATAAAAAGAGAAATTGGCAGATTTATGAGTCAAAAGAATTCAGTTAACCATCTCTTTTAGAATTTGCTTTTGCCAAAGACTATACATGCATACTGCCACAAACTCCAATATTTCAAATACATCCATTTTGAATAGGAAAAGATGGCATCCAAAAGTTAGCATTACTTTCTATGAATCTAAATTGAAAAGATTTGACCATTTCCAGTTAACAAGCAGGAGTAACCCATCAGTGAAGAATGGTTAAGAAAATGGCAACATTTCTTCTTATGATACAATAACACATATAGAATCAAATGATAACAACCATCATTATATAGCTACGTCTACTCTAATATTGTTCTACCTAACCCCTCAAAAAGCAAGGTCTCCTATAGAATCAGCTCATAGTTGATCATGAAAGAAAGAACCTTCAAAGACTATACACATCTCCCTATATTCTTTTTCTCAATAAGCCTATGGACAAGTGGTCCAACTTGAACAATTGAACTCTTGAGAGGAAACCAACAGTTACAAAATTTCACCCACCCATTGGGGTCTATATTTCTACACCAGGAGGCAATAAGCAATACGCAACACTGAAAAACAAAGTGACCACACATTTTGAGCTATCACAGCAATATTGTCGTGCAAAGTTACGCAACGTGAATATTTCACAGATCCAACAGATTATAAAATCAAATAATAGAAAAGCAAATGTCAAAGTCAGCAGCAAGAAGATACCATCCACCAGAGGAACGTCCTCAGTAGGACTAAGAGCACCAGCTTTAGCTTGCCTTATGATTTGCTTGATGACACCTCCATCGCCCGACAAATCAATTACATCACCCATGGCTTCACAACTCTTAGTAATCTACTAAAGTAAAAGAAACATTAACCACGAAGGCCCTGCTCATTATACACAAACATACTGTCATGCAAATATATAGCCATGCTCGATCAATTTATAACATCTAACAACAGGTTTTTCATGTGAATTACACAAAGTACACTGATTCCGTGTTGAATAACCATTCATCCCCAGAACTTCACAATTCTAGGTCAAAACCAAAAGCCGACCGAAGGCTTATCATGTGTATCAAACCATAGTAAGTGTCAAAATTTTTAGGTTCTCAGCTATCAGCTTTAGAATTCAGTGGCCACCTCTAACAAACCATAAATAATTAAAAAGCGAAACAAACAAAACCCAATATGCGAATGGTGAAAAAAGGGCGGAAAAAATTATGGTAAAATTTATTAAAGAAAATTCAATGGTCAACATATAATATTCCATTTTTCCCATTTCTCTGCAATAACCATCCATAAGAAGCAGCTAATTCAACGACCATAATTCAAAGAACCACACTTTTTGCATGTATTATGCTCCATACATTAATCCATGAGCTAAAGCAGATAAAATTTGTGTTCATAATTCAGAGTTAATTACTTAAAAATACGCGTAAAATTAATACCGAATGCTGAAAATTAAACAGAAATAATGCGACTAACCCGCCTCGTGGGTAGAAGTAAAATTAGGGAACGAAACGGGCAGATAAGGTTGACGGGTTGTCTCGGGAGAAACAAATCGGGAAATATCACCGCGGGATTTGGTTGCCATAAGCATCTAGTGAGACCTTTGAGGGGAAGTGAAACGCCGGCTTTTGTATGCAAGATTGGCAAATGATAATCGAACGCATGTAAGTGGCGCGTGCGCACTTACATTGGTGAGAGTGATAGTTTGGCGGGCCGTTAAAGGCGTGGATTAAACGCGTGAAGAAAAGCGTGGCGTTTACGGTTGAGTGGACTTTAATGCTTTTGTCCTTTGGGCTTTATGGTTTTGAGCCCAAATCTAATAATGGGTCGAACAAGTCCAATAACGTTATGGACCCATTTGACGTTACTAAATGTATCCGTAAATGTTCTGAATACACCCATTCCACATTATTCCACCTATGCGGTCGGTCCGTACCAACCTAATTTCCAATACATGGTCTCATTCACATTCGAAATTGACTCTTTATGGTCAAAGGGGGTCTGACTAACTTCTGCATACACAGAAGCCCTCGGTAATCGAAATGCCATGTATATGCAGAGTATTTAAGGCTGAATTGTGGTCCAATCTCCCTAAACCCAGTGATACATTTGTGACGGTACAATAAAAGATCGAAGAAGAGAAGATTTAGGGTCCCTCGCCCCCAATAGTTGCTACAAATCCACCCAAATTGAGAGGGTACCCCATCCCTCTGCCAACCCAATAGGGAAATGCCACGTTGTGGAATAACGTTTTTGACCAATCAGATTGTTCGTGCTTGTGTGTAAATGATATGACCGTTGACCAAACGCGAACCCTTGCTTTGAAATTATTTGTCCTCTCTGAGAGTTTTTTTCAGAGGGATATGGGACTCTATCGGAGAGTATTTTGGGTTTAGAGAGGGACCCACAATCAGGGGATTTTCTTGGTTTCTTATCTGAAGAATCATAGATGGGGGGATTTTTGAATTCATTAATTGTAGTGGTAATGAAGTTTTAAGAATCTATGTTGTGTTGTGTGCTTCCTTCAATCATGGACTAAGCCATAGGGTGGGGGGAGGGAGAGAGGGGTGTGGTGGGGAGGAGGTGTTAACATTCTTTGATTTACAATTTCATGCCGACAAGCCCTAAAATTTTGACCATCCTATGTCAAAGTGAATTATTTCTTCTTCACTTATATTAATAAAATATTTTTTTAAAAAAAGTATTACCGCGAACTCCTTAATTTACAAAATTAAGAAAAAAAAAAAAGATCAAAATATTTGATACACACTTCTTAGGAAGATTTGGCAAAGAAAAGTAACACTAATCACCTCCATTTCTTTTGGCTCGTTTGACCTTTGCAAAAGCCAAGGAAAAAGCAAATCCAATTAAGATTTTTAATCATCCAAAATGAGACACCAAAATATTCATTTAGATTTTAATCATCAAGGAATAAGTGGATTAGGATACGAAGGCTGCCTATGTTCACCCTTTTCCTTCTAGGGCCTATTGGACATGGGCCATCCCACTTCTAAATTATAGGAATAAAACTTCTTTTTTTCTTTGTCGTTTTGTATTCTTAGGCACGCCAACCTCAATTCCAATCATTCTATGTTCAATCTTAATCTTAATAGGAGTTGATGCTTGTTTGATTGCCCAGAAAGGCATCAAAAGAAGAAGTTTTGTGAGCAAAGCAAAGTTTTTGTTTGACCCAAGATGATTAAGGGACGACCATGAGAAAGGGAAAACGAAAGAAACCAAAAGAAAGTGAGAGAAAATCTTCCTTGGCCCACGATTGAAGTGATAAAGTGATCAAGTTTTTGATCGATGTGGCTAAACACAGTAAACGCGTATGGGTGACTCGAGATTGTGAAAGCATGTGTAATTTCTTGCTGTGTCTAGTCAGAAGTGGCGTGTCCAGCATGCCATTTCGAAAGCCACGAACTCTCTCTTTGCTATTATCTGCAAAAATAGCCTTTACTGTACATTTTGCTTACTTTTGGCATTCAAACTTTATGACTTAACGGCGGGGAAACCCAGTTGTAAAATTCCTTGGACATAAATACCCCAACAAGTACTTACTAATTACTTAAATAGCTTAGTTTGATCACATTTTATAAGAATAAGAATCTAATACATAACCCAAAAACCGGAAATTCCGACAGTAACCCTACAGAAGATGATAGGTCAAAGTCTTGAAAGTCGTTAAAGTTGGAGAAGATGGTCACTTCGGAAGAAAAGTTCACCATGAAAGTTGTGCCCGAGTAACTTCTCTAGCCATGAACCTCTTAGTAGAAGAACACCGCAGGAGTGACAGCAACCAAAATGGGGTTCAGAGAGATTCTCTTCTCTTCTCTCTTACGATGAGCAATCTGATGCTACTCTACTGTGCTGACATCTTTTAATTAGAAAAGATTAAATTCAAACATCGATAAATTCATAATTAAATTAAAATAATAGGAAATTATTAAATATTGAATTGAAAATTAATCTCTGTCAGCCAAGCACAGCAGATCCACAGAACTCTGCTGCAATGGCTGACCGGAACCGGAATCTACTTCTCTGTCGCAGAGTTTTAGAGACATGATATCTCAAGAAATCCATTGGCTTCCAGATTGAAAACAAACAACACCCAGAAAAATCTAACAGAAAAATATGACTGAATTAAACCATCTATCATTGACAGTCTGTATCATTAACATTAGTGACATCAAGAACTCCTCATCATCAAACGAAGATTGAGAGCCCAAAAAACATCTAACTGAAAATCCAAACAAAAATGACATCTGTATGTACATGTAAGTATATATGTTAATTTTCGTCTCCCTTCTTGGAAGCTGAGAAAAATCCTAACCGGGTTGGATCCGAAAACGATCTCAAAGGACATGGGAAATAAGAAAAACGGAGATAATTTTGCTTCTGTTTCACTCTTTCTGCGTAGAGAGATTCCTCTTTCTTTATTATGTCCTTTAAGAATCACTGTAATCTCTCCAGCAAATGAGCATGGCAACGCAGCGCCTCATTATGTAGAACCGAGCTCTTTGTTCTTTGACCAATCTTGCACACTTTCTTGTGAAGGAACATCTTCGTTGAGAGGAAGAAGCACTTTTGATAAAAGCAGAAGTAGTTGAAGACCGGCTTCTTGATGAACCTTCTTTCTTGGACAGCTTCCACTTCTCGTCGAAATAAAACTGTGGTGGAGCACTTGCACTGTGAGTGAGATTAATACTAGTACCCATGAATGAAATCACTTTTACCGGAATAACTTCTCTCGCCCAAAAAAGATTGGAGCTTTTCTCTCGTGTGGTAAGAACAGAACAGAAAGAGAAAGAGAAAGAGAAAGCGAAAGAGAAAAGCAGAGAGAAAGCAAGAGTGAATGTGAGAGTGAAACAGGGGGTATTTGGTTTTTCTGAAGCGCAGTGAATTGAGAGTAAATCAGTGAAGGGAAGTTTACTATTTATAATGGAAATGGTGGATATACGAAGAGAAATCAGACGGGAGTGGCAGTGGGTATCACATGGGCCTTCCTCATCCTCGAGAGGCCCACCAAATTCAATTTTAAAAATAAATAAATAAAAAAATTAATTTGTTCATATTGTTGCAATGAGGTGGGTTCCCAGCACACACACGTCATGGAAAATTTAATGCATGAAATCTCACTGAGCTTATTGTGGGGGCTGAAGCTGTAAATTTCCAGGCAGGGAAAAAGTGCTTCTGTTAAGCAGCAGAAATTAAAAGGCAGGATTTGCAGAAGACCGATGTAGAGATCTTGCTTTTTACGCTAATTGGAACTGGCAGAGAAATTTTGATTTACTTTTTCTGCTATGTGGATTGTGATTACTGGTAAATTTGAAGCTTTGGCTTCTGAGGGTGGCAAGGAATCTACAGATTTTTACAGATTACAGTCACTTGGAGTTCTTAGACAACACTAACTGTGGTTGTTAACTTGAAATATGGAAACATGGGATAACATTGAGCTAGATATTTGAATAATAAGGTTGTCTCTTAATGTGCCAATGATGGGTGACGGTGGCTAAAGCTTACCTGATCCAAGGACATAGCCTTTAAATCTAATAGCGTAGGCTAAGGATTGATTTGATTAGAAATAAAGAAAGCACCGAGCAACTTCCTTCCATAATAGGTTAAATATTCATGCATGAAATCCCAAAATAATCTTCTTGAATCTCCCAAAAATCCAAGTGAGTAAATAGGTGTCAAGTCCTGAGCAAAAGAGAAGCAGAAGGTAGCCAAATTTGCACAGTTTACAGAGATATCACATTAGCAGCAACAATACAATCGACCTCCGTTTGTGCGTGCTCTGTTTTTTGCTTTTGCTTCTTACATACAGTCACTCTGACAGACTCCCTGCACTCTCCCCCCGATACAGTGCACGAACCAAACCCACCGACCACTGTAATTATAATTCCAAACAGGTCCCTTAATTAAATGTCCAGAAAGTGCTTGCATTCATTCACATCCAGCTGGGTAAAAAAAGACGACGGTGATTCAGCGAATAAGACAGTACGCGAGAACAGAGCCGACATCCCGTTTCAGTCTGGTGGGGCTTTGATTTCAATCAAGGGCAAGAAGACGTTTAGCTGGCCTAGGCCACAGTGAGGATTGCATGTTCTTCCGCCTCGATCAAGTCAGTATTCTATTTTGAGCTTTTGACATGTTCAGAAAGTAGAGCCAATCTTCACGCCACCATACATTTTCTTGTCTAATGGCTGATCAATTCAATCGAATGCTTCTGGGTGTGGACCTTATTGTTAATTCAGTTATACGGTTCTGTTCAACATTAAGGTCTCATGCTTCTGATTCTTCTCTTAATGATATCCTAATCTTTAATTAAAAACGATGCCCTTAATTAAATGTGTACCCACGGGTGCATCCTCGACTTCTGTGTGTGTATAAATTGTTCATTCAGGAAAATCATAGGACTGGTAAGTGACCATCACATGGTTCACGTGCTTACACTTTCAAGTTGTGGGCCAAACTTTATTTATATTTTCGCAAATATTTAATTGGTTTAAAATTGTGTTAATTGTTAATTAACTGTTTAATTACCAGTTGTTGAACTCCGTGTCGATCGGCTCAAATGGAGCTTCATGTCCCTAGTCACGATACCGAAAGTCCTCAGCGTCTCTTGTTTTGGTCAATGGTCAACCGATGCATGAGCCAAGAGGGAATCTGTTTTACGTGCACGTGTATTTTAGATAATGATGCATTTTCCAATTTTTATTTTCATCCATTATAAAATTTGGCGTATGAATAATAATTAAATAAAAAAAATTGTGAAATCAGGTTGGCTTTTAGTCTGTGGCCCCCGGAATTTTCTTATTTCACCCCAAAATGTCGAGAGGAGAAAGGCTTGTGTCAAATTTTTACCACTTTGCGTTAACTAGGTCGAAGATTGGCCCAATTTATACGACTAGAGGCACATTTTCAAATAGGGTATCAAATTTTATGGGCTTGATCACTGGATAGAAACCTCACCAGGACAAGAACGCATGTTAATTGATTGTTGACAGAATTTTTGTTGGATAGTGGGTTGTTTTGATCTTCCTAACGTTATCTGTAAGAACTAGTAATCATGTTAGTGTTAGTGTTGCATGTTAAGTTAATTGATGCCGCGTTCTTGCTGGCTGTCTCTAGGTTTTGTTGCTGGGAAGGAAGAATGGGAAGTGGCGAATATTGTTTGAGGGAAGTATGAACAGTAATAAACTAGTGGGGTAAAATCTGCAGGCATGGCTGAAACATAAACGCCAGCTTTAGAGCAATCACGGGACAAAAGCTAGCACAAGTACATCAGAACTGAATGAGTGTTAATAAAATATTTGCTTAAGTTGGCTGCACTAGCAACTAGAAACTTGAGAGGATTCTTAATTATTTGGAAAACACTGTTGCAAAGTATAGTTTTAGCACTGCTAAAAGTTAAAAGTTTTTGAACGAGCATGGAGCAAATTAATAGACAAGTGATTGAGCATTTGAAATGACTGTTTTGTACCTGTTCTTGAGCTTGAAGTTTCAGTTTGTTCCATCTGAATAATGTTTTAAGTTTTCAGTGATAGTGATACCTACCACCCCTGTCTTCTTCTTCATATTTAGGTCTGGTTAAATGCATTTAGACTCACAATTCTCAAATGAAATCTCTGATTGATTGCCTTGTTTCCTTACAGTATATCCTCAGATAATCTTCAAATGAACAAGGCACCTTGCTGGAAATGATCTTGCTTTCCTAAAAATCCTGGGCGACTGATTTTCTTGATTATGTTAATTACTTCATCTCCACTCAAGTGGGTAACTTTGTCTCAAGCAAAAAATCCCGGACAGGAAATCTTTTGCTTACTCGAAATCCAAGACTAGTGATCTCCTCTAATCTTACCATTCAAATTGGAATAATTTTTAATCTTGCTTTATAGTAATTCTGCAGTAGATAGCTTCCATGAAGTCAAAATTGAAATGGAATTCAAAAAAAAAAGGCAACAATCTTATCGTATCTTATTACTGCCCACAAATTCTAGACTACCTTCCATGAACTAAGAATTGAAAATCAAAATCAAATCATCAGTGGTCTGTTTTTCTGCACCATCAAAGCATCAGCTTTACAATAGATTTAACAGATCGCTTTCTGCAACTACTTTATAAAACAAAACTAAACTACAAAATAAGGAACAGCAGTTCCCTTAAAGCATGCCATGTTCATTGGATTTGCTCTAAAAATATTTCTTATAAGTGTTTGTTTTCATTTTTGGAGTCTATGATATCTTTGTTTTGCTTGTGATTGGCTGACTGATCGCTAACATGGATTAGTCAAAAATTCTGCCCAGAGACCTTTATTTTGGTTCATCCAACACATGAAGCATAACATGACATTAACGAAGGAACAGCTAGCATCTAGAATCATGGAGAGGTTAATTAATTCATTAGTTAATTGGCTGTATTAATTAAGCTTAATTAATTTCTGCTATCCATGACCAGAAGAGCAGCTTGTCGTTTGCGGTTGAATCCTATATGATTTTAGAATCTACCCAAATGTTTGGACCACTAACGACAGCTTTTGCTTTAGGCATAAATACTAATTATCCTTCTCTTTTAGGAACATATCTTCTTTTAAATTAAATTCTAGATAAACAAAGGGTTTTTCATGTGGTATTTCTCCCCCTGTCGCCATTGTTAGATAATATGCTGTGCCGACTTCAGTTTTAAAAGATTGTTATTCAAAGATAACATCGTATTAATAATGTTCTTATGCATAATATATCTTCTTACTGATTGATTTCATTAATAGTCACAGTTAGATTGTTCTTCTAGAGGGAAGGAATATCACATTAGATTGTTCTTCTATAGGGAAGGAATATCACATTAGATTGTTCTTCTATAGGGGAGGAATATCACATGCTTTCAGGTGAATGAAATCTTCAAACCACCATCGTTATGCACCAATGAGTAGCAAAAAGTTCACCCATCATCACCAACCAACACACAAAACCGCCGACAGAAGCTATCTAATGCTCTGAAAACTAAAACTCAGTGTGCATACTATTCATCGTATCCTCGGTTATAAAATGAGAAATGTCTCTTCTTATGATTGTGAGCAGCAAAAAATGTCCTTGTTCAACCTATATATTGTTCCCGATTCTGCTTGGCGATTGATTTTGGTGTCCAATAAATGTTCTGATGATTGGTGGAGATTGATTTTACAATTAAATTAGAAGCTCCAATACTTGTATTTTACAATTATGCATGTATTTATCAACAAATTTGTACACCGAGAATAATAAGTATTGCATATTTAGTGCAATCAGTCTAGATATTGGAGTTTAATGTTCCAATTAGTACAAACAGAATGTATCTAGCTATTGGAACAAGGATATCTTGTCAGGTGTAGTTGATGTACTTGGACAAATTTTCTTGAAGAAAATTTCTTTCGTGCTCCTTTTACCATGACCCCCAGTCTAAGTTCTTTAAACAGATATCGGTGAATTTCTTGCTTACTGAATTTATCGATGATACCAGTACGTACCATTCATGAAAAAGCAAGTATGAAATATTTTCTTGATGACTTGATTGTCACTCTAATTAGCATTTTCTAGCATTTAAGAGAGATCCCAGAAAATATATTTCCAATGAGAGTACTGCCACTCAAACAGGCAGTTTTCCTGCTTATTCACTGCAAATTTCGGACTACCTTCAATGAGCTAGAGGTTGAACAAACTAACCAAAAAGTGCTCATAATTGTCTCTTTTTCTGCTTTAGTATTCTTGTAATTGCTTTCAAAACTTAGACACAAAAAAAAATTTCTCTCTTTATTTGCACCGGTCCATAATCAATCATTAGGTCTGAAAAGGGAATAATACATTCAACTTTTGGCGAATACTTTATGATTGGAAGCAGCACCCATGAAGCATGCCATGTTCAAGGGATAGGGTGCATAAACCCTAAAATATTTCTCATGTTATCTTCCATTGGCTTCTGTGGTATCTTCTTTTCAGTTAATCTAATTTAGAGGCTATAAATGCCTATATATTTTATATATGTATGCAACTGCAACAAAATTTTTCTATTTGAGCTCATCTGCCACATGATGAGCTAACCCAAATGACCAATTATATTAAGAAAATGACGTAAATTTGAGGTAGTTCATCGGTCTCATTAGTTTAGCCTGACCAAGATTTGTCATCATCTAAACAATTTGTCCGACTCGGTTGGGCCGATTCTATCTTTTCTTCCATATATTAGATTAGTAGAGGATTGCATAATTGCTGTAACAGTGCAAACTCACACACAAATGGTTAAAAGAAAGGAAACTTTGTGCCCACGCTGTATATTTACTGCATGATTTGGTGTTGAATCGCTACGATTCAACCATGAATTGTGATTAATCATGTACAAGTTCGTATACATCTGAATTAAATAATTACTTTAATTTCAGTCAAGTAGTGAAGCATCTCACACAAAAATGACTGGTTGCCTATTTGGTCAATTTAGTTAACCTAAACATCGTTCATATTACCGGGTGGGATGTCAAAGATCACATGCACCCATGTGAGCAAAACCTTCAAACTAGCGGACGATCATAGTTTAGAGAGTATTAACAATCGTTTCTAGCAGCCAAATCTAGAAAAAAAAAATGGGTCAAAAGATTTAAACAAATGAGTAGAATCACGAATGGAATCAGTGCATTCATCTTTTTTTCAAGATGTATCGGTTAAATCCATGAATGAACAAGAAAGTTTCTTGCTTCCCTGCTGATTAATGGATGGCTTTCTCGATTAATACACTTCCACTCAAATAATAGTTTCCTTGCTAACAACAAATCCGAGATTGCAGATTTGCTATCTCTTGGTCCTAATTCAGACCAAATGATTGTTTTGTTTGCTTAAACAGTACTTGGCTACTTGCCCCTTTTTGGCTATTATTGCCAAATCCAAGGCCATCTTCCATTGTCTAAAAGTTACAAAAAATGAATTGGAAAAAAAAAGAATAAAAAAAGCCAATCTTTTCCTTTTCTTCAGCAATATGATTTGCTTAATTTACAAAAGCTGGACTACCTTCCATGAACTAGAAGTTAGAAAAATATATAACAATTCAATCATAGATCTTTTTGGTGCTGACCCACGACGCATAATTTTCAGCTCTAGAGCATGCTAGAGAAATGGAATAATCTTGCTTTAGTCATTTATGCCATGTTTCCTCTATGAGGAATCCTCCTTTTAATCGTTTGCATGAAATTATTCTTCTTTCTGATAAAAATTCTTTCTTCCTTATCTTTGTAATATTTCTTGAATTTGATTAGATGGCTTGACTCGTCAAAGTTTTGTACAAAACGCATACATAACACATGCTAATTTGAATGTCTTATGTCCACTTGTTTATCTATCTATCACATGAAAGAGATCAAACAGCCAGATTAAAAATGAAGAGCCGGCGGATCATGGAGCAGTTAATCCTTTATTAAAAATGTGATTAGCTCACCTAACTTTTCCGATTGATTAAACGACTAAACGTCATGTCTTCCTGTTCTTTAATTTGAATTTGGGAACTTGCACTACTAAGACTCTAAGATGCTTTTCGATTTAGGTATTTAAATAATGTTTAAAAGAAATTGTGGGCATATATGACGTTTGTATGGCACAAGAAACTCAACAGGGTTTGCTTATTTAATACGCACAATGTTCCATAACTAGGAAGATCAATTGGTTATTCTTTATACCAAGTGGAATGACAATTTCACATGTCTTCATGTGAGTTATCCACATGTCATGTTACTAAACTTCAATCTAAACCTACAAAATTAGGTCAAAATTTTTCGAGAGAGGGAGAGAGGCATCGAGGAGACATGAAGCATCATTTCCCATATCTTTGTTCAGAGTATTCAAATCCAAATGAACAAGAAAAATGATTTTGGAGAACGAGATGTCGTTTTAGATGAAGGAAGGAAAACAATTAATAAAATTTTGGTTGGATTGGGGGCTTATGATTGATTTCATGCACGATTGAAGGAGATTTTATTCTCCCTTTCTTTCATTATTTGTCTAATTATGTTGTAATCCAAAGATTTAAATTTGATGAGACGTTTATTCCCCCACTTTGTGACACTCTTTTTTTTTTTTTTGCATTTAATTTTGATATAAATCGAAGTTTGTGTTGATCTCCAATGATGTGGCAGTCATTGATACCTTCTTGTTAGTCAATCATTGATCAATGAAAGCAGCAATCCCAAGCAATTTATATTATGGACTTGCATACAATTCTAAGCAATTATTTATCATATTCCCCATATTCAAAGCGTAACTGCAATGCTAGCAACAGACATAATTTTGAAAAGTAGGTAAATATACGAGGGTTAAATGATATTTACCCCAGGAGAATCAGTCAACTTGAGACCGTCTATATGTCTGATAGGGCAAGTCTCATCCACTGTATTTTGCTTTAAAATGCACTGTGGTCATGACGGGGCCCAGAAACCCACGAGAAATTGGGCCTTCCATCGCCTGCCCGATGGGAAACTGAACTGCACCAACTAATCCTAGAAGAAAACATGGGTGGGATTGTAAGTGAAACTACTCCTTCAGCTGATTTAAGGTCTCTTTTTGATAGGATATACAGAAGAATATTATTGATGACACGAATCGACAAATGAAGCACTTCAATTTTAAGCTAAAGTATGGATGCGGGCTCCGTTCACACTGACAATTTTAAACGTGATGGGTATATGAGAGCTGGGTTTTACAAGATTATGTGTACAAATTATTGGAAGTATCGTTGGCTGAATTATGTGTATATCAGTGACATCTTGCGCATATTCCACCAAATATTGGTCACATTGGATGGCCGTACTCTTCCTCCAGTAAACTCTAGATACTTTATAGTTGTTGAAAGACAAGCCTGAGAAATGAAATGAAAAAGTATTAACTAGTAACTCCATCAAATCATCCATAACAAGAGACAAAACAGGCCAAAAAATCGTTGATTATAATGAAAATATAAACAGATTATAGCTTGATTTTTTAGAATGAGAATAAAAATCCGGCTGAGTCTCTCTCATTTGTCGTAAAGGGGAGTTGAAGGAACAAGACAGTTCTTTGGTATGCCATATTTGTGTGACGGTATTCATGTAAGATTTATAATGCTGATGCTCTAAAACTTCGAAGATGTTTTCCGAAACACGTCACAAAAATTCGAAGAAAGTTAAAGCCCTTCTAGATCTCAAAGTGAAAAGATTCATACAAATAATCAACACCTAGAAAGAGAAGTAAAAGCAGATGAAAGATTGGAGAAATCTCTGACGGAACCTGAAATAACTCATGATCTATCGTGGGTAGCTCTATTTCAACCAAAGGACAGACATACCTACTGAGAAACCGGGTAGTTACAGTCCACAAACCATCTTCTGGCTGGCTAGTCAGAGACAACACTGTAATCCGACATCACTGAAAATGAAATCTCAGGTTAACACAGAGATTTACATCATATTACCTCATCATCTCGTGGATCATTACCAAAACTACTTAACTCGAACTCGGTACTTGGGTTAATCTCGCTAAAAAACCATAACTTGTTTTGGAAAATATAAATAAGGTAGTTTCCAAAAATATACGAATAAGTTCACCTTCATCCTTTGAAGTCGTCGCTTTCTGGGTATCCGCTATTTTGTGGAAATAAATTTTTAGCCACTTATTGCCGCTGCAGCATCATCAAGATTCTCAAGTAAAAGAGAAAATAGGAGTGATGCAAGGGGCCAAAAATAGCCATCACCATCTCCACTCACTAGCCCTAAAATGTTTGTGAATCTTGATGGTGCTGCGACTGCAAACAGTGACTGGTATTTCCTTAGATCGTCCTCGACATCACCATCAGTATATGCAATTTTTATGAAGAGAAAAACAAACCCTAACCCTAAATCTCATTCCATGAAGGAAGAGTAAATGAGAAAAAAAAAAGCAAGATAAAAAAGCAAAAGACTGAAGAAAAGCAAATGGACAAAGGTTCGAAAGCTCAAACCGAGGCCTAGTCATGTAAATAATTACGAAGACCCACCAAGTTTGAAAAAGCTACCAGGATCCTCTATGCGAAAACAACCAATTACAAACTTAAAAAATGAATAAAAAGAAGAAGAAAAAATTGAAGAAAGAATGAAGAGAAGTACTAAAAGCTATGCTAACGAAAACAAGAGAAAGAAAGATTATAGTACCAAAAGAGAAGATATTATGAGAAGTGAGGATTGAGGGTGTTAAGGGTCTCAATTTATAGAGATTTTGAGCAGAAAGAGAAGGTGGTGAGTAATGAATACTAGATAAGATGATTGGTTGGTGTGGAGAGATTTGTCAGGCAAGAGAGAGAGAAAGAGAGAGATGTTCTAACCACAACAGTTATACATCGTAATCCAAGGACCCAAATTTACCCAGAAGCTTTTAATCTTCTGTAACCCAGCGACTCTTTTGTACAGATGTCAACAAAATAATAGCCAGTTTAGGAAAGGAATAATGAAAACTTACGTTCTGGTAATACCGGGGATTTAATTTTGTGAGGATATTAGCTTGCGTCTGCAACAAGCCATTATTTTTCAAGTGGTGGAGATGGAATTGACAGGGCGCCGGAGCGCAATTGGCCTAGGGTCTCAGCTGGTTCCTTGCTTTGATCTCAGATTATTTGCGACTTCTGTTGCTTTTTAGCTCTTTTCTAGAGAAACTCTAGCAATTCTCTACTCGTTTTGTCAATTGAATTCTACCCTCTTCGAGCTCTCCCTTGACCATTCAATGCGCGCTTTAGAAACTTTATTTTATGTATATTTTATGTTGACGCGGTCAATCTAAGGACGTATGTGTGTTAACACATTTGTTAGACTCATTTCATGCATCTAATTTACGCATCAGTTTCTTCCGAATGCATAGACGGGGTTTGTTTGTCTCAACAGTTTAGTGGACAAGCTTGTCGCATGTAAAAACAAATCAATTAACTTTTAAACGAGGAAGGGAAAGCTTGTTAAATTGGTAATTGAATTTATTTTCAGAGTGTTAATCGGTTCAATTGGTAAACTCGAGTGGTTTGAATTTTGAATCTCACCAAGACTTAAGAGGGATTTGGTAAAGACAATAATATATCAAAGCATAATAATGGAGAATAGACTAGTTTAAGCAAAAGCTAACGTATCTACCTTGTTCATTCCCATCCTGATAAACATTGAGGGTGTTGTATTAGGATTATATAGATATATTTACTGCAGATTTCGTGCAAAGACAGCTCGGAAGACATGATAAGACGAATACCAAATTAAAGGAGGCGGATTATTTCATCACGAAACCTTCTTACAAAACGTAATTAGTGTGAACCATGCCATCTAATTATAAGACTAAACTTCATGGGACATATTAACTTAGGACTAACGTTGGATTATTAGGATAAGCAGACTAATCTCTTTATGGGACTGTACCATATCAGTCTTTACTACTAGTTGCTTACGCAACATGCGCACTACCAGCAGTTGAGTTTCGGCCTAGTCGAAAATGTGGCCGCCTGAAACGCTGAAAATTATTTACTCCCGTTGGGCAGAATATTGAAAATGTGGTGAGATATATATATATATATATATATATATATATATATGGTTTAGTAATTTAATATTTATCACCGTGTGTTATGGTATGGGGCTGACATGATTATACCCATGTGGGGGAGGAAAAGGACATGCAATTGAAAGAAATTGGTCATATCGAAAATTATATATGAACTTCATCTGTGAATGTAGCTGTACAAGCTGTGGCAAGCGCATTATTCCTTTTCCTTGACAAGTCAAAAGATTCGTGTCAATGCATAACTCTGCTTTAGACTGCTGATTGGTGAATCGATTCTGTGGAGGTAGATTTTGAACGTCATCTACGTTCAAAACCAACCATTATTCTCAAGCTTGAAACCCAATCTCAGGAGAGATTCTACATAGAGTTGGATGCAAAGTGTACGGAAGTTAAGCATCAAACACGGAGAAGTGGAGGGGAGCCAGCCATTGCCTATTGACCTCAGAGAGAAATCCTCCTCGCAGGCACGTTGTGTCTTTGTGTGTGTGTGTGTGTGTACTAAAAATTTTAACGCACATGTAAATGTTTAGCTTAATCAATTAAATTGATTTACCAAGCAAGATTGGCTTACCTTTTCGGGATTTTTTTTCCATGCAGAGAATAGTGACCTACCAACTAAACAGTACTAAAACAATCAGGAAATTAAGGCTCACAGGCAAGCCAATAGTTGTCTTAACCAGATAAAACTTAAAAGAGATCCCAACTATTTATCCATAAATCTGCATTCAGTTTCTATATATGTAATAATATGCTGGCGTGGTTCATATATATCAATATGTCATGAGCAATTCTTCAGATATGACATCCTAACAGCAACTAACAAATATGCTGCAATTTATTTCAGTATTCTGGCAGAATTAGGCGATTTTTCTCTCATTAAAGCTGGTTGTTTGCGCTAAGAATTAATACTGACTGCAGACAAAGATAGATATATAATCCCTCATCATAAATGCTCACTACCATATTAAGTAGTGCCTGTGCAGCCAAAAGTAACTGTGGGGATTAAAAGATGACAATTTTTCCGCACTATTCGAAGCAATTATTGGTGTAATATTGCTCCAGATAAAGTTTTTATCTTAACTAGTGCCGTAAAACCCTACTATGATATGTTGCCAAGTAAACAATTGAGACACCCTTTGCCCCACTGGTCTGTCGAATCACCAGACTGCTCTTTTGCTTTTTGATCTCGTAAAAATAATAATGAAAAAAACAAAACTACAGAAGAAATGTGAATTGGATTCGCGTCTCTTTAATTATGATCCAAGAAATGTGACTTGGATCCACAACAATATATTGCCGTGCTTCCCACTTTGATTTGCTGGAGATCTTCTTTTAACACTGCGTGGGACTCTGCTGTTCTTCTCGTGGCCAACAACCTTGTCCTCTTTCCAAACTCGAAATTACGTCAAGCTGTTATATTTACACAAATTGTATCTATAAATCATAACTCAAATATCAGTCACCAGTTTCTATTAAAGTAAATTGATCAATAGTTAATTTTGAGCCCATTCAACCCACATCTCTTTTTCTATAATATTTCTTGAAAGGAAAACCCAGAAGAGCCCCGATTTAATTGTTTGGACAGCAAGTGTAAGTAGATTTGATATGACAAGGTCAATTATACAACCCAGAAATCTTGCCGAGCACTCATGGAGATCATACGACTACACAACAGATGCACCGTTGATGCAGCACGTAGCTTTCTCCAAATGGAAACCCAATTGTTCCCAGCCTACTCATCGTATAGCCTCCTTTCTGCTGCCTTTTTCATTTCTTCCACTTACACACGCTAAAGCTATCTCTCTTTTCTCGATTTCTCCAATGTTTCGAAAACCAGAAATTTTGTACTGCCAGATTCTGGGTTCGTCATACTATTTATTTTGGAATATTCATGTTGTAAGAAAACGCCTCATATATTTACTATATGTTGCCGGGGCTTAGTCTTTTTTTTCATGTTCTGGATTAATTTGCCAATTGGGTAAATGAATAAATATAGAGTTTCTTTATTTGTATTGAGTGTGATTGTCAGAACTCAATATCATATGACTAATTTTGTTCATTCGTATTGAGCAATGTTATTACCCCGTGTTTGCCATTACAAGCAAGCAGTCCGAGATTTTGTATTGCAAGTAATAAAGAGTGTGAATAATGGAGAATTTTTAGGTTTTCGTGTAGGTACCCTAATAAAATCACATCCATCGAGAGATGAGAAACTTTTGCAATGCTTTACATTGTAGGAATCTGGGTGAGCTTTCATTGCATTGCATGAAACTAACTGTGGGGTTCTCATGTCCATCATTTTTCCATTTAGGTCTCCTCTTATTTGTAAGTACGCAAATTAATCTTTTTCATCTCTCTCGTAATAATTATGTGAGAATTCTGAGTTAAAAAACGCCCTGTCAATTTGCTCATTGCTGGAAGGAAGGAAACCTCAAAGAGTAAACGTGATGATGATTCAATTCTGTCCCCATATTCTTTTTCTTATTTCTCTGCTCCCCATGTATCTCACTCTGAGTCTCTGACCCATTTGGTTATAATTATGTGACGCCATTAGTTTAACTCTTCTCGTAGATCTAAGAAAATGACTTATAGATTGTCATCTGTACTGTGAGTTCTTTCTCTTTAATATCACACTCCATATCTCTGGGCTTGAAATGGTACAGCCGATGTACTAAAAGTAAACTGGTTAAAACAATGTGTAGCTTAAGACTTAGGGTGAATTTTCCAAGCTGTCTAACAACATTCGATGCTTCAAGCCCATCGAAGCCTTGACATGAAAGAATTAAAAGTAGTGTGCATGATTGCTTTCGATGATGAATTGCATGGTTTTATGCACGGGGTTCTCAAGCGAATTCTTGCTCTCGAAATATTTGTTGTATGAAATCTTTTTTTTTTTTTGAATTGGGTATTTGAAATCATATATGGAAATCACCTCTCCTTTTCTTATGTAGCTTAAAAAACTATAGATAATGAATATGGAAACATATAGAAAATCTTTCGAAAAATGCAATGTGAGCCTAAATTTCTTCCTTACTTCCGGATCTAGATCTTCCATTGACTGCCTTTGTTGTTCCGGATTTGACGGTTCACTCAAAACCAGGATACTCACAGCTGCTCAGCCAAATATTATAAATTCCTTAGTTTTTCACTTTCGCTTTGACACTAATATTAATTTGGACTCTGCAGATTGCAGACTGCTGGTTGGCGAGAAAGTCGATAGTTGTTAAACAGGAGCTTTAATCCTACAGAAATTGAATTTTCAATGGCTTATCATTATTTTATCTCCTACACCAACAAAGTGAGATTTCGACTTCTTGCTGGTATTCCAATTACCAATCCATGATGTATTCCATCTCTGCTAGGATAATATGAACGTATTTTAAGATCTATCCTTTTTTTTTTCCCTTTTTCTGCTTGAGAGAATGGGTACTGCACTGATTGAATGATGATGTTATTCTTCAAATCATCCTTCTGAGTACCTGTAAAACTTTTATTTGTTTATGTCAAAAACATGGAGTTGTAAGTTTACTCTCTGACCCTTCAGCCTGTGTCAGATTATTGCCCAGGCTCAAGAAAATATCCGCCCCATGGTCTATTTGTCAGCCATTGTTAGGGTTTTTCCAGGGCTCCAAGAGCACTCCACCATAATAAAGGAAAGAGCTCCTAGACTTCCCGGCTTACCCAGCTTTCTGCAACCTTTACTACCACGTACTTGTAATTTAACGAATGTGGTTAATTTCGTCAATCCAGTGGCCTTCACCAATTATTCCCTGCAATTCTCTTCACCAGCAACATCCAGCTCTCTCACCTCATCCTAATCTTATAGCATTGCACCCTCAGAATATCTCACAACTAGTGTTTTTCTGCAAAAATATCCGAACATCTTCTGCTACGCCATGGAGAGCAGCTCTAAATTGCAACTAGTTCAGTATATGTTGGTTGTGCATGCTTTACATGGAACACAAAACCACCCCGTTAAAGAATAGCATCAGAGGAGGATTCGTGTAGAATAATATTAAATACAATAATCTAGACTCAGACATTGTGAGAGACAAATTTAACATAGTATTACAGTAATCTTGTAAGATCATGAATGACAAATTTAACATGAAATTGATCTTGTAAGGCAAAAGTAGTTCCATTTATTCCCTTACATAAAGCCGGAATTGATCATCCTGTGTGCTTTGGCTTGTTGATTGAAACATATTATTATGTTAGATATGCAGGTGACAATGAAATATCAAATTAATATACTATTATTATTGTGAATGAATGACTATGAATATGTGGTAAATATGAATTTTGAAGTTATGATTAATTTTATTAAAAATAAAAAATAAAAAGGAATTGAATAATATAATGTTATTTTTCTCCTTAATATTATGAGTTTATCGCATCATCCCATATTGACCGTCGGATGACAGTTGATTCTGTGTTCGATCAAACGGCTCAAAAAAAATTAACCAAGATTTACCGGAAAAAAAAAAACCAACCAAGAAGCTCTTCCCGCCAAATTTAACAGAAATCAATCCTTTCTCGTACACTTCACTCCCCAACTAACTACTCTCTCTTTCTAAAGAATCAAGAAACTCAACAATGGCTTCTCTTCTCTGCACTTTCTCTCTCATCTTTGTCTTCTCTCTCTTCCATGGAAGCTCGTCACTTCCCGTCATCGGCGTCACTTATACCCCGATCACCAATACGTTGGCCAAGGCGGCCGGCGCTAACCCACTTCCTCCTCCGCCTCCGCCACCGGACCGCATTGCCTCCACGATAAACTCTCTCAAGTTCCCTTCAGTCCGCCTCCCGAACTCCGACCCGTCAATAATCCGGGCGTTCGCTTACACAAATACTTCTCTCCTCCTTTCCATCCCCAACGCTTTCGTTCCTCCGTTGGCCGCTAATCGCTCTTTAGCCCTTGGATGGCTCTACCACCACGTCCTCCCTTTTTACCCTCGATCAAAAATCTCATTAATTTCCGTCGGGAATGATATCTTCGATACGACGCCGGATTTCTCACACTTCCTTCTCCCCGCCATCAGAAACGTCCATTTGGCCCTTCATGATCTTGGCATCAAAAGGATTTCGGTCTCCACCACGTTCTCTTTCTTTAACATCATTACGACGGCGTTTCCACCGTCCTCGGCGCAGTTTCAAGAACCGGCTGGGAGTCTCATAATGAAGCCGCTGCTTCAGTTCTTGGAAGACACAAATTCCTCTTTCTTGATTAATCTCTATCCGTACAACATGTACCGGCTTAACAGTGAGATTCCTCTGGGGTTTGCGTTGTTTCAGGACTACCCTTTCAATTTCAGGGACGATTTGGTGACCGGGGTGAGGTACAAGAACCTTTTCGACTTGATGGTGGATGCCGTAATTAGCGCGATGGCGGTGGCTGGCCACGAGAACATTCCTGTCGTCGTGGCGGAAACCGGGTGGCCGAGTTCTGGTGCTGACGCTACTGAAATTGATGCCACCCCTGCTTTCGCGGAGATGTACCTGAAGGGTTTGGTGGCGCATTTGAGCTCTGGTTTGGGCTCGCCGTTGAGAAAAGAAGGAGTTGCAGAGGCGTACATATACGAATTAGTTGATAAGGAAGTGAAGGGGGCGAGAAGTTGGGGAATTTTGCATCAGAATCTGACGATGAAGTACGAGATTGAGTTCTCTGATGGCTTCAGGATTGGTGTTGGGTTAAGAGTTGTGCTGATCTCTGCAGTAATTGGTATATTAACGAATCTGCTCTCTCGTTGATAGTAATACTCCCATTTTTTTTTTTTTTTTTTGTTGAATTAAAGCTTCTGGGATGACATCTGATCATTGAAAATGAAGTATGTTAACTGAGGGGTTTTCTTTCTTTCTTTTCTGCTTGACTAGACTTCATGTAATGTTCACAGTTGCAACACTTGTTTACTCTGTTTTCAGTACAAAAGATTTAGGTCCAATTTTCTGATTTCAGGTCTGATTTCTAGATAAGATGATGCATAATTGCACATTTGATGAGTCAGTTGTTTTTTTTTTTTTTTGCGGGGGGTGGGAAATTGTTGCTAAATTTGCCTTGTCCATGATCAGAACTTAGCCATTTTTTTTCTGTTGGAATGGTTGATTGTACATCAATTACGGTCCTATTTCTTTCTTGTTTTGGAGGAATTTGTGTGTGACTGCGTGTTGTTGCTGTATTGTAATACATGCATCCTAGAAAACATATATTAAAATCATCTTTTAATGTTACTACAAAAATATGTATTAAAATGTAAGATATATAAGATATTTTTTAATTAAATTCTATTATGTATCATCTTACGTCAAAATTATTATTAAAAATATTAAAATAATTTTATATTTTAAAATTTTAGATATTTTATTTATTTATTTTATCGTAATAAAATTTATTACACACATGTAACAACGAAAGTAATTTTCTTTTTGTTTAGTTAAAAGAAATTTACAGCAATCTCATACTCGGCTTCCCAAAAGAATATTAATAATCTGCAACTGGATTTGTGTTCAATACGAGATTTTCTTGGAAAATTTGTGGGATTAATTAATTAATTTTGTTTATAATAAAACTCTCAAATGTAATCTTAAAATTGGTGGGTGAGATGGGATGGGCCCAAAAACAAGAAGCCAGCTTCGCGCGTCCACAACTGCATCGGTTAAGGTTTTAATTCGTGTTCACTTTTTTTTTTTTTTTTCAAGAAAATTAAAAATAATAACTTCACTTTTCAAAAAGAAAAAGAAAAAGGAAAGATGAGTGTTATTGATTTATTTGGTGAAACCATTTAATTTTTCACGAACCCTTCAGAATTCTCGAACCCTCAATTCACCAAATGCAGCTTTCCTTCAGTTCCAGGTAAATGCTATATTTCTATGTTTCACCAATTTCTGCGAGTACGATAAATTTCCAATTTCATCACTTCACTTTTTATTTTTATTTTTATATATTTTATATTTTCTTTTTCGTGTTATTCAACTTTCTTTGAGCCATTTTGAATGCAGTAACGTCAAATATATTCCTTTATTCGCCCTGTTTTCTTTGTTTGGCTGCTGAGAAACTAGAGGAGTAAGGACAGAATACTGAATTGAAGTATTGTGGGATCTGTTGTTGTGTTTTATTTTATTTTTTTTTAATGAATGGCAAATTGAATTAATGAATTTTATGTTTCATTCTCTCTCTCTCTCGCTCTCTCTCGTTTCCTCGATGATTCGTGACTGTAGCATCAAATTTCTGGTTTCCATTCTCTGTTTAACTGTTGCCAGCAAGAGTGTAGTGTGTAAAGCTGGTGTCAATGGTGTAATATTATGAGCAGGGTTTTAGGCTGTCTATGCAAACCCTTATTAGAAAAATCTTGGATTTTAGGTTGCTAGAATTCCCATTATTTCTAGCGTTATGCATAATTAAATTATTGGGTGATTTTCATCTCTGTTATTGTGCATATTGTTTTATATGTTTCTGTTCCTTAGCTGCTTTAACATTGATGGTTACTGGTTTCCTGATTTTCCATTTTTTACTTTAAAGATGCTGCCATTCTCTTCAGTCTGTTGTTAGTTTTGTGATTTACTCTTCATGTGCAAATAATGATTTTTCCGGCCATTAAGGTGGTTACATGTGAATACTTGATTGAGATTTTTAACGATATATCGTCAATCTTTGGTGGGGAAACTATCATTGATTTGATTTAATTTTTGTATGTGATCTTCCTTTTGAGTATCTGATCAATTAACAGGTTTTTATTCTTCTTTTTGTTAATGCTTTTCTTTTCATAAATTATTGGTGATAGCTAATATGCACTACTGTTTCTTGATTGATTTTCTGTTTTCTCCGTGTGTCTTTCTGTAGAGCTAGATATAAATGTTGGTGTGCAAGGGATGCGTGCATATAGAAACAAATGATAGGCAAATCAGTTGTCTTTCAATTGCAAGTTGACTAATTATGTTTGCAATCATAGCTTTGTGAATAGCAGAAGAGTTGCAACTGAAGAAAGGATGCCTTGGTCATCAACTCCCAAGGCAAAAGCCACCTGGACACCTGCTTTCCATGAAATATTTGTCGATTTGTGTCTAGAACAGACATTAAAGGGGAACAAACCTGGTACACATTTTACAAAGGATGGTTGGAGGAATATTGTTGAGTCATTTAACAAAAAGACTGCTTTGAGGTATGATAAAAAACAAATGAAGAATCACTGGGATAGCACTAAGGAGCAATGGAAAGTCTGGTGTAAGCTGATTAAAGCTAGTGCTATGAAATGGGATCCAGAAACACATAAATTTGATGCAAATGATGAAGATTGGACCAAATACATACAGGTATATCAATCAACCTCAAAGTAGCAGATGCTATGTGAGTAAGATACCATGAAGGGAGACTTGGTTGGGGGGTTGGGAGGTTTGTTTTACTTCATGCATTCCAGATTAGTAATAGATCATACTCTTTGTCACAGGCAAACCCAGAAGCTGCACAATTTCGGTTTAAGGAACTCCAGCATGCTGATAAATTGAAAATCATCTTTTATGGGACAATTAATACAGAAGACGTAGAACTTTGGATCCCATGTAAGAGGCAGAATGGTAGTTCATCTACTTCCCTTTTATGTACAAAAGAGTCAGGCACACTAAATCTAGATAAACGTGGTTACTGTTCTGGGGATGCTGTTGTAGTTTACTCTAGACGTAGCCGGCGACTTTCAAGTGAACAAAGTACATCTATTTCAAAGCCGAAAGCTACCTGGATACCTGCCTTTCATGATATCTTTGTTGATGTATGCCTTCAAGAGACAATAAAGGGAAATAGACCTGGGACGCATTTTACCAAGGAGGGTTGGAGGAATATTGTGGAATCATTCCAAGAAAAGACTGGTTTGAGGTATGATAGGATTCAACTGAAGAATCATTGGGATTCCACCAAGGAACAGTGGAGAGTTTGGTGTAAGCTGATTAGTGTCTGTGATATGAAATGGGATCATAATACCAAAAGGTTTGCTGCTAGTGAAAAAGATTGGGAGAACTATATACAGGTATACTAATTACTTACGGTAGTGGATGCTATTTAAATGGAATACTAAGGTACTTCGTCATGCATTCTAGCTTACTAATACCATAACTGTCTTGTTACAGGCACACCCAGAAGCGGCACAATTTCAATTTAAGGAACTCCAGAACACTGACAAACTGGAAATCATCTTTGACGGGACAATGAATACTGGAGAGGCAGATCCTCCTATTCAACGTAGGGGGAATAATGATGGTTCTACATCATCTCATGAGCAAGTCACAACGCAACTGGACCAGAAAAAGCGGCAGCTGGATGACAGTCCTACCCCATTGCGCATGCTTTTAGATGAACCAGGCACAGCAAAGCTGGACAGAGAAACTGATCATCGTTATGATGTTGAATCAGGGAGTGCTGTGACGATTCAGAGGAGTTCTATAACCTTTCAGCCGACAAAAGGCAAACCCAATTATGCGATCGGTGAATGCATTCAGTGCCTTGATGGAATGGAGGAAGTAGAACAAGGAAGCAGCCTGTATTTATTTGCTTTAGATTTATTCCTGAAGAAAGAATATAGAGAAATTTTCCTTGAATTGAAAGAGCCTAGTGTAAGGATCGCATGGTTGCAGCGGCTGCAATCATTTAGTCCACTTAGTCCACCTTTGTACTAAGAGAATCCTTTGAGGAGTGCAAGGGGAACGGGGTTGCAAAATTTATTTGTATTGCAATCCACTAATTTTTGACTGTTATTCTAATTTTGGATATTTTATTGGCTACATGATGTATAGGGGGCATTATTTTCAAGTTTGGTTTCCTACTAACGTTGGAACAAGCAATGATTTTCCCAGTTCTCTGTTAACATGAACAGTAATAAATTGCCGATTAAGCAGAAACGGAAGCATTGGAGAACAAAATTAAGAACGATGTTAAAGACCGATCGAGTGGCAGATTCTTCTCTTTAACAGAAATGTATCAAAAGAATATATGTAAATTATATACAACAGAATACTGGGGTAATTGATAAAGTCCCCAGTGGCTCAACATAGTTACAAACTGTAATGGAAGATCATTGAATAATCGACACACAAATAAGATACCAGAAAAGATACCAGATGGTGCCGATACTACCCTGAAGAAATCATGGTGCCAATGCCACGTAGGGACGTTATCTGTTATGCTATTTTTGTGCTTTCTGTGAGATGCTCAAAATTGAAATACAAAGAGTTTGGAAGCTTAAGAACCCGCTTTCCTAAACATTGACCGGTTAAAGCATCCATCCGGCTGCTAATCAAACCAGTTATGCGGAAGCCTTCTTTCTGCATTATTGTCCTTTGTCTGGACAGGTATTCGCGGCTATTCATTTTCATTTCATGGTCCAACCTACAAGATTCGAAACCATTTTTTAAAAAAAAAAGGACTCCAAAGACGATGCAAAAATATAGTATCCAAGACTATAATAATACAATAGATAGTATTCTAGGTTATACAAGGGTTTCTACTAAAGGGGAAAACTGCAATCAAGAAAGGATATAGATGTACTCATGCTACAGTACTTGGTACCAAGTACAAGATACTGTATGGAATAGCCTGAGTATCATTGAATATTCATGTTATCTCTAATAGATTGCACTGGCATGTTCCACAGTAAGAAGAAGTTGAGCATTTTCAAGCTTGGTTTCTGATATTCCAATAAGCCCAGCCTAAATTTGTGAAAACATATGCCCCACCTAACATAAAAAGATAGACTCCCATCCAAAACCCTCAATACTGCCGACCAGCATCTCCTAACAATCAAAGAACCAACCAGATGCAAGAATAGATAGTCGAAGACTATATTAAGTTTTAGAAAGAATATGAACTGTAACACATTTTGTTAAGCATTTGATGCAATAATTAAGAAATTTAGATCGCTTAAACAAAAGAATGTTGTGTTAATACCTCATAATCAATGAAGACCAACCTCTGAACCCAGCCGAAATAAGGAGCTCTGTGGTGGCATTTCGTTGCTGCTCAGGCTTTCTAGACAAAAGAATCACAGGCCATCCACTGGCTTGAAGTTTCATGAATAATTTCAACGTAAGCATGTGCTTCAGATGATTGGCCTCTTCATTTCTGGGGCATATCAGAATTCTTTGCTGTAAGTGGCTTATAACAATCACAGGCACACTTGGCATAGCAAGAAAGCCGGATGCTTCCAAGTAATACTATTCTTGAATGAAAAACAAATATATGAAAAAGAGAAAGAAGTCTCATCGAATAACTTCAATTTTAAGTTTCAGATTGGTAAAAATGAGTATGTAAAGAAAAGCTCAGGCACTTTTACCAAACTACAAAATGAGTAAAACTAAATTTTACACAGGAATGGTCACACAATAAGACACTCAAAATGACATTAGAGACTTTATTTATGATACTAATCATACCATAGACATGAGAGAGAAAATACACAAAGGCTGAAAATATGCAAACAGTTAAAAGAAAATTACCGTTCTATTAATAGATTGATGTATTGGGGACTTGAAGTGAAGATATCATCTATGTCCATCAAAACTACATCTAGACCATCATACGATGGCGTAATAGTATTGAAGTAGCTTTCAGCAATCTGCATCGAAAAATTTAGATCTCTAGCATATTGTCCTTTTTTGATGTATTGAGTGGCAAGACCCTTGCAAATTGCAGGGAAATCATCTGCTCCCAAGCTGTTGAGCTCTGCATAGAGAGAAAATATATTGCAAAAACCGTAATCATCACTTGATTTCACAACCTCAACAACCCCTGAACTCCTACTTTGACAGGATTGCAACATGACTGCCAATGCAATCAGCAAGGTTATTAATAGAACTCCAACAGTTATAAGACCACCAATGAAGATTGCGGCAGCAAAAGTCGTCATGTAGAACCCTGACTCGACCACATATTGGCTTCCCATCTCTGCTCCCCAGGAATAACAGCAAGATTAACATTGCATCAAAATTACGTCAAAACTATATTTACACTAGCTTCAGATGTGAAATTAGCTACGAAATGCTAAGTAGCAGCAGATGAGCCGGACAACAGATGGATAATGCAATAGCCAATCATTTCTATCCTAAATCGTTTCACAGGGATCGACCTTTATTCTTCCTGAAACTGGTATGATATATGATAATAACATAACAACTTAACTGCAGAAATCACACAGTGACAACGAATTATTTGCAGTTTTCAATCCAGGGTCATATCTTTCTAAATAGCCATTACCACATACCATGTGTAGCATTTTGATAACTTCCCATTACTGTAAATGTCTGTGTGCATCTTTATCAGACAACAATGCATGCCCAAAAACTTAAGTTAAAAAGGGGTCTACCATACCCGAACCTCCTCTACTCGAGAGACTCTGGGCCGAGAACTCCCGCTCCATTTGATGAGCATAAGCCGACATTATTAAAATCTAACCCGCGATTGCCAGCTTAAGTAATAAGCAACGAAAGTCTAAAGATCCCTTCCCTGGGATAGAAGGGTCCCTGCAACAACAAAGATTAAATACTCATAAAAAACTCATTTATCCTATACAGGACAATCATTGTAACAATTCAAAGAGATCATCCATGAAATTAAAACTTACAAGAAGATTCATGTAGCCAACACCAGTATCTCATGATTCTCATCTCAACTTCTTTACCGATCATATTGAATTTGGCAAACACTAAATCAAGGATAACTTTCGTGTAGATCATAACTTACGAGACAACATGAATTTTCACGAGCCATATCCATATACAAGTAATTCTATAAAATGAAAACAAAATGAGAACTGGGTCCACAAAAATTCAACAACTCATGTAAGATCAGAACTGTTCAAGTAATTTCATCGTCTGGGTTCCCGGCCATCTCACCTCAATAGTACGAATCGATCAAGCAGAAAACAGAAAAGCCAGCAAACCAAATTTAATCTAATAATAATAATAATTCAAAAAAGAAATGAAAACTAACCAATCGTATTCTAACAATTCATTGCAACGAATTCTGATGTTGTTCAAAATCTCAAACCATGCGGGTAGGCGACATCTGGAAGAGAGTGCTAACAGATAAGCAAGAATGTCGCACTAGATTGTTCTACGACCGATGGAGGAAACTTCCTTTTGTTTCCATCACGATGATAGGCCCGAACACTAACAAGGACATGGTTGCACTGCTCAATTCGTGATATTATTTTATTCGTTAAAATGAAATCGGAGGGTAATTCTGTCTAAAAATAAAATATCTTATCTGCTTCTCTTGCTTGGACCCGGGGATCAGTTTACCCCAAAATCAAATAAAATCTTGAAAGCAAGCTCATTTTATTGGCATACAGCTATGGTACATTTCATGTACCGCACATTCACCAACGTTGAAATCTATAATCCACAACATAAATTTTAAAACATTTGATACAAAATTTAAAATGCATAAAAATAAATAATAATTAATAATTAAAAAATAAATAAAAAAATTTAAAATATACAATACATAATATTTCTAACACACAAAAAAAAAAAATTTAAAAATTAATATAAAATTTATAAAATAACTATAACAATATGTCTAATATACCATAGATAATTCCTGTTCATCGATCTAAAACATAAGTTCTAAAAAGTAACTAAGAAAACTGATTCTCGAGTTAGGAAACTCACAGAATCTTAAAAGACAATTTAACTTGGGATCTTTTCAAATTCATTTAGATTCTCAACCCTCTTATATTACTTCAGGAAATCTTATCAATTTAAATCAATTAGCACCCACTTAATTAATCATACATGAATCAAAATGATTGTTATCAAATGCAAAAGGTAAAGACAAATAGAGAATGAATGCTAAATCAAAGGTAAAAAGATTAAGAGATGGATTGCATAACAGAACTTATCTAGGGTAGCTGTAATGACCTACTTTTGCAATATAACATCTACAGCTCTGCAACAGTTTTGTGTTATCAATACAAGAGAATTAGACGAGAAAGAACTACACAAGCACAAAGAATTATATAAGCTATCTTGCACAGAGATTGGCTGCTCTCAAAATTTGAACTCTCACATCTGTGTTCAAGTATGTGTTGTAATCATCCCAATTATAATCAAATTCACTTCTAAGGATATTCTGAGCATGAAGCAGCAATCCTTTATTCCTTCTTGAGCGACTATTCAATGACACAGTTCTAGTTCTAAGACCTTTGTCGGATTCACCAAATTCACAGCTACATCTACATTTCTAGCTAATCCAACGGCTGCCCCTACATAGTTGTGGGGCATTAAGTTCAGAAGATTGGCCTTTGCTTCTTTGGGTAATTCTAAGCCTAATATGAATTCTCTCATACTTTCTTTGGTAACTGCCTTTCCCCTGGTTAGCTCTTTTAGCTTCTCGTAAGGCTCTGGAACACTATATCTCCGCATTACCTACATATGGATTAGCAAAATGGATGACATTTGTGAGCAGATTTCTATAAGGGTGAAGAAAGGAGAAGAGATATTCATTGTCCGGAAAAATAGGACTGTGGCACAAAAGAACCAGATGTGTCACGAAGTCAAAAGAAAGCGAAAGTGTACAAGAAAATAAAACCAGAAGATACATACAGTTTGTATGGGTTCAGCAAGCACCTCCCATGCATGATTCAAGTCTTCACTCAAGCGAGCTTCATTAACCTATCAAGAAAAAGGGGATTCGTTTTCTTAAAAAATATACTCCAACGTAAGTAAAAGAAATATACGCTTTCAGCTAAAACAATAAACCAAATTGAAAATGCAAGGTCCCAGCTCCCGTGAGTTCAACAAAATCAGCTCAGGCCATCAGAACAACAGGGCATAACCAAGACATGACAGTAATGCGTTTATAGGTAAGCAGACTTCAAATAACCACTAGTCACTCTGGTATTACACAAATACAGCACATACACAATCTCCAATAATACACTTTTCACAGGACCAGCCAGATTAACATCTATATTATATTGCATACCTGAAGCTTTCCTATTCCTTGCAATGCACTTTTGTAGGCAAGAAGAGAATGTCCCAGTCCTCCACCCATATTCCTCAAAACGGTTGAATCAGTCAAGTCCCGCTGCAAGTATGAGGAATCGATTATTGCAAATATAAGGCATTGACTACTAAACTGCCTCTGCCTATAACATATTCATGCGTAATATAGAAACAGCTAAAGCTTTCTGCAGGCAATGTTTTGGAAGCTTTAATCATGTAAGCTCTGTAGGTCACACCAACTTAAGATACTCAGGGACTCAAAACAATAAGCTGCTGCATGGGCAAAGGTCTTCAGATAAAGTCATTAAAAGTAAGTTGACTAAGTCTTACCTGCCAACGTGAAATAGGCAGCTTCATACTCAGAAAAGATAGATCTTCGTTAGCCTTTCCAAGATTACCTTCGCTATTTTCAAAATCAATAGGATTAACTTTGTGAGGCATTGTTGAAGACCCAATCTCACCAACCTTAGTTATCTGCTCCAAAGTTTGTGACAATGAATGGTTTATTGTATAACAGAAAACAAAAATCTACTAAAATCTTAAGTCTTTCCATCACAAAATCTTACCTGCTTAAAGTAGGCCAAAGATATGTAGCCCCACACATCCCTATCGAAATCAATCAATATATTGTTGAACCTGATAAATGCATAAAAGAGTTTTGCCATGTAGTCATGTGACTCAATCTGCAAAACCAGTGAAAAGTTAAACAGTTAATCCAAAAAAAGAAAAAGAAAAAGAAAAAAAGTCAACATATTCCTATATTTACATTTGTCATCGACCTTTCATGTAATGTCTATTCAAAAGGTCTCCAGACAAGTTTATCCATTGAAAACAGTATTATTTTGCATGTCCACATAGGGATTAGTTTAGGCAAACACTTCAACTAGTGACTTTTAGTCCTGCAATCAATAAATAGCATGGAAGGTATAAAAGAAAAATGTGCATGTGTACCTGAGTAACATATGGATTAAAACTCAGTCCAAGAGAATTCACAAACTCTTTGGCAATTTGAGGCCAGTTAACATTAGGATATGCAGCAAGATGTGCATTGTAATTTCCAACTGCACCAGCAAACTTCCCCATTATTGCAACTTGAGAAATTTCCTGCCTTTCTCTGCTTAACCTGACAGCAAAAACTGACAATTCCTTTCCTAAAGTTGTTGGTGAAGCTGGCTGCAGATCAACAACAAAAATTGATTTTTTTGCCGCTTAATCATTTTATCAGATACTAAATTAATCACAAATGGAAAATTGTAATGGACAAAGGAGATTCTAAAATTGATCATAATATTGAAACTATAAGCTAAACTAGACAAACACATCCAACGTCTTTCAAAAAAACATAGAGAGAAGAGTTTGAAGTTCTTTAGTAAAAATATAATTTCTTTTATACCGTTTTGTTCAGTCTAGATCAACTATAACTGTAAAATCCCATATCACTTGGATAAAAACCTCGAATGTGCCTTATAAGTGTTCTAACTTTCTTAATTAGTATGAGGCATTTTGGGTGGGTGCCAAGAACAAAACCTTGAGACATCACATTTGTGAGTTGCCAAAGAGGACAATATTGTACTAGTTGGGCTGGTCATCATAACAACATCTTAACATCATGGGATGAATCAACACCATCAATCCTCAATAGTTAGTATACATTAACAAATATAAGATCAATGACACACAAGCAGAGAGTTACCTGACCGTGGGTACGAGAAAGCATTGGAATGTGTGCATTATCCTTAGCCATGTCACACAGTGCCTTTATCAATTTATCCATTACTGGAAACATGACTTTATTTATTGCTTCTTTCAGCATCAATGCGTGGGCAAGATTGTTGATGTCCTCCGAAGTACAAGCAAAATGAAAAAACTCACGCACCTGCAATACGTGTGTCAGAAAGAGAGAGAAAGAGAAAGCAACGGACACAATTTTAATTTAGGAAAGAAGTTATTTCAAAATCTAAAGGAGCCAATGATTTAAATTCCAACCTTAGCAATCTCCGGCTGTGATTGGCATTTCTGTTTCAAGAAGTATTCCACTGCTTTTACGTCATGGTTTGTCACTTTCTCAATGTTTTTCACTTCCAAGGCATCATCCATACTAAATTCATCAATCAGTCTTTGCAAATAAGACTTGGCTTCTTCACTGAAGCTTGGGACCTCTGTAACTTCGGGAATTTGTGAAAGCTTAAGCAACCATTTGATCTGCAGGGAGTTTAGGATTTCAAAATCTTTTCTAAATAATATAAAATTTCCCGCAAAGAAAAAATATTGGTTTATCGTGAGAATGAAAGGATGTTAATAAACCACGACAAAGTGCAATTTGGAGTGGCTGATTACCAAATGATCCCATTCTTGAGGAACATTTACTACAAAACTTATTAGATTAAATTCATGTTTTACATTTTATCTACCTTTTCCATGTATGCAAGCCAATATCGATGAAAGTGACTACTCGACCTTGAGCAGAAGGGCATTTTACAACTCAAAAAAATAAAAATAAAAATAAAGAACGAAGAACTTTTATTGAGAGAGTACCTCAACAAGAACCCGAAAGTAGATAAGCCCATATTCACTCATATAAGGAGCCAAGTCCTTTACTTTACCCCAATATCGACCATCCAACGGTGACAATGCAGTTAAGCTTGACAGTTCAAACTCGTGAAAATCATCTTTGCTCATTTTTATCCCCTAAAAACATCAAATTCCAAAAATAAATAAATAAATAAACAAACAGATCAAAAAGAGGAATAAGAACTAAACTTCATTTTTCACATATTTTTAACTAAGACGACAAAGCATCATCATCACCTTACATTTCAAATTCCACAAAATCCCATATTAAAAAAACAAAAAATTCTTCAAATTTCACGTCTTTCAATTAATTAACGTAAGGGAAAAAAATCCCTTGTCCACTCTTGTTACTCAAATATATCAAACTAAGACTGAACTGCTTTCTGAATAATTGAAAACAAGAAATGAAGCAAAGTAACCTTCTTGTAAATGGGTTCTCTGCTTGAAAACGTTTTGGTTTGGTGAAAAGTGGCATTAGAGAATTGTTGTTGATGATGCGGGTGATGATAGAAGCTTATAGGGTATGTGGATTTTCCGTATCTCCTTGTTGTCGTTGTTGATTGAGCTAAAGAGGCGAAATTATTGCTGTATAAAATCCTAGAAGAGGCACCAAGCTCCATGAATCAACAAAAAATTTTGGCAGGAAATTGTTGGAGCAGACGCAATGGTTCAGTGAACTTGGCGGTCTTTTTCTGCCTCTGCTTTCATTTTAAGGATTTAAACCCTAACTGCCAAACCCCAGCTCGCCTAAATCGGGTTGTTTTCTTGTTCGGGTTTTGATAATCTCTAAGTCCATTGTAAATCCAAAGATAAAAGCTCCAGCCCAAACACATTTGGGCCTAAACGGAATCTTGCGGTTTTAAGATTTTAGATTTTAGATTAGAAGTGGAGGGCTTTACTTTTTATTTTTATTTTTATCAATAATATAATAAAAATAAATTCTTGTTTCAATTGTATGTGTTGATAATTTACTTACCTGTTAGGATTAAAAGATTTAATTTTATATTAAATTTAATCTCAATTATTAAAAATACATCCATATAATAAATAAAAAATTAAAAATTTCTATCTTTTTTTCTTTTACTTGCATGTCAAATATTCTTTCTTATTTTCCCAAGAAAATGCATATCCTGCAAGTTGTTAGAAAGCCTGGATTGTAAAGATGAAACCAGAACTGGATATCATCCAATTGGCATGACAAACAATAGAATGACTTCATATGCAGGTCAAAAAAACAATAAATAAAACAAAAGACACAGTAGAAACAGTCATTCCTTCACGCATTCATATATCTTTTAAGCTTTTATAGAGGATCATATATAGCCACACATTAATGATCGATGCCAATTAGCCTCACCCTATGCCAACTTGACCAGCCTATCTACTCGGCAGCCTCCAGGTGGCATTACAACGTTAACTGCTTATCTGCAGCTATCCAAGCTTGCATGGCCACAGAAAAAAAATATATATATCATTAACAGACTGCAACATTGTTTCTGCTGCAAGCTAGTTAGCTAGAGCTTTTTGAAGTTTTATCAATGCTCTTAAAAATGGAGAGTGGTATCACGTCCTATCCTCGTGGGGTTGTTCTCCCAGGTGTTTCCTCTCAGCGTTCTCCTGCTTTAGTGTCTCCTGCTTCCATTTCTTCACCTTTCAGCTCCAGGGTATGATTTTTGTTGCTGCAAATTTCATGCATGCACGGCTAAATCACAACGATCTAGCATTCTGAATCTATATTTGTGTGGAAATGGTCATAATATGAATGTATTATTGAGTACAAATTTCGTGGGTGTAAATTTATGCAGAGACTGAAATCAAGCTCGCTATTTGGGGAATCACTTAAGGTGGTGCCAAGATCAGCAGTGAAGGTTTCAAAGGCAAAGAACTCTTCTCTTGTGACCAGATGTGAGATTGGTGACAGCTTGGTAAGCCCAACATAATATATGGTATCTTTAGTTTACTTTCATAAAGTGTTCATAAGTTGGATAAACATTTGTTAAAATGAGGCTCTTTTACTGTAGGAAGAGTTTCTTACTAAGGCAACCCCAGACAAGGGATTGATTAGGTTAATGATGTGCATGGGAGAAGCATTAAGGACTATTTCTTTTAAGGTCAGAACAGCTTCCTGTGGAGGAACGGCTTGCGTCAATTCTTTTGGAGATGAGCAACTTGCTGTAGATATGCTTGCCGACAAGCTTTTGTTTGAGGTACGACTTAACAATAATAATTTTCTATCTTTTTTGTACTGCAATGCTATGTGAGTCTGCCTAATCTGTGCAAAAGTCGATGAAGACTGGCTTCTAAATTTCAGGAAGTGAAAAACAAGCTAATTGTAGAGACAAATAATCTTCTATGATCAATGATGGTGTCTAGATGCAGGGGAAAAATTAATAGGGGATATGTTTCTATTTTGACAGCCAAAGTGATAATCTTTTAACCCTTTAGCTGGCTGACTTTTTTAATCAGTTTCATTATGAAAATGCTTTAGTTTAATGAACGAAGCCAAAATCTGAAGTATGAAAAATTTCAATGTCTTGTTCAATATGAGGACATTTTTTTATGATTTACACCCGAATACCCTCTATAATCAGAATCTATTGAAATTAATGCATCTGTGTTTTGATCCACAGGCCTTGACTTACTCGCACTTCTGCAAATATGCTTGCTCGGAAGAAGTACCTGAGCTCCAAGACATGGGAGGCCCAGTGGAAGGTCTGCATATCTTATAACATGTTGATAATCCAAATTCCGAAATTAGCAATGTAGATTGCATATTAGACTTGGAAGATACTTATGAGATCATAATAATTTGAACAGGTGGATTCAGTGTTGCTTTTGATCCACTTGACGGATCCAGTATTGTCGACACCAATTTTACAGTAGGCACCATATTTGGGGTGTGGCCTGGAGACAAATTAACTGGGGTGACCGGAAGAGATCAAGTTGCTGCAGCCATGGGAATTTATGGTCCTCGAACGACATATGTTCTTGCACTTAAGGATTTTCCTGGAACACATGAATTCCTTCTTCTCGATGAAGGTTTGTCTGCATCAATCTAATCAGTATTAAACTTAGTAATAGATTAGAAAATTGAGAGCCCGAATCTCTCTCTATCTCACCAATGATTCCTCTGGTACATTGCTCAGGAAAATGGCAACACGTCAAAGAGACAACTGAGATTGGAGAAGGAAAAATGTTCTCCCCCGGAAATTTGAGAGCCACTTATGACAACCATGAATATGACAAGGTATATGTAACTTTGTTTTGCTTTTTCTTGTACAGCTACATGGAGGGAGACATTTTATCCTTAACAACTGAATAATATGCCGTGCTTTACTGTTTACTTTGTCATCCTGCAGTTGATCAATTACTATGTAAAAGAGAAATACACATTGAGATACACCGGTGGAATGGTGCCAGACGTCAACCAGGTTTTGACGACATCCAAAACTTTAGTTTTTGCTTGAGAAAATTTAAGTAATGGCAGTTTGCAGTTAGCTTAAGTGAGCTCCTTATTTGCAGATTATTGTTAAAGAGAAGGGTGTCTTCACTAATGTGACATCTCCATCTTCAAAAGCCAAGTTGAGGCTGTTGTTTGAGGTAGCTCCTTTGGGATTCTTGATTGAGAAAGCTGGAGGTTACAGTAGTGATGGCCAAATATCGGTGCTAGACAAAGTGATCAACAATCTTGATGATAGAACACAAGTTGCATACGGATCCAAGAACGAAATTATCCGCTTTGAAGAAACTTTATACGGATCCTCAAGGCTCAAGGGCGGTGTTCCAGTTGGAGCTGCTGCTTAAGTGGCAATTGTCTTTCAGCGTGTTTCTTTTTCTTCATATGCAAAGAATTCAAAGCTATCAATACGGATTTACAAGGTTGAATGTTTGTTATGAGATAAATAGTCACGCAGAAATTTTGCTGATATTCACATGGCATGAAGTATTCTAAAAAGTTTTGCCCATCTCAAACTCGCAAGGCATGATGGAATTATTCCGCATTATAGTACTCCCCAACTATTTCTTCCTGAATAAATGCTATGGCCATTTAAACACTCAAGAAACAGAAGCAAAAACCAACAGATAAATAACAAAGCCCTGGTAGCAGTTTCATATATTGAAAATGCAAAAGAAGGTAGCCTAGGAGTTTTATTAAAATGTAAAGTTCTCCTTTGGCTACCAAACGAACATGCCAAAGCTTACATTGTTACCTAAGATTACTTTACAACAAACAACGGTGGCCTATTTATAAGCAATCTTATAGTACGCTATGAAAATGTAATCTTTCATGTCAAAATTTCATTTGCAGCACGAATTAGAGTAAATCGTTGTCCCAAACTCTTTGCAGGCTGAATGAAGAACATGGTCGAGTCATAGAACTGCCAAGCACCAAGCGAGAGACAGATGAAAATGGAATCTATTCTGCTCTGCCACTGTAATTTGAAGATGGAAAAATCTATCCCCTCTTGAAATTTATATGAGAATATATGTGGTTTATGGAATTTTTACTTTACCTTTTCTACAGGCATTTGAAGCAAAAGAGGTGAAATTGCGCGGATCAGATGGTGGCATTGTCTATGCACCCATTGACAACGTTTGGACAATTGTTTCCCAGACAGAAAAGCTGCCAGAATGCATCCCAATGGTTGAAAGATGCTGCCTTAGATGGAGATGAAGGAGTACCCGGCTATGTTCGGCTATTGATTCCCGGTTCATGTTTCCTCAACAAGATGGTGAAAGGTCATGGATCAAAGGAAAACTTATCTCTATGGACTCATCTTCACATAGTTTTGTTTACAAAATGGAAGCAAGCAATGTGGGTTTAGCATTTAGATGGATCTGTTAGTACATTAAAACTTGTAGATTACGGGGATGACTCGACACTAGTCAGCTGGTCATTCGAGACAGCTCCAATAGAAGGTGCTTGGAGGACAGCATTGTAGATTATCTAGGATTTCTGTACAAATCTTGCATAAATAGGATAGTTGGTGCTGTAGAAGCAACATCAGAAAAGATTTGAGAACATCGCACTTGTTTTCTGTTGGGCTGTCTCAGTTCTTGTATCAAGTTGCAGCATCTTTCATTTTTATCTACATTGATTTATGTTGCCAAAATGCCTGAAAAATTGTCAAAAGCGTACTACGCCCCCTAAGTGTGATTTTGGTGGTACATTCAACAAACCTATTGCTGGTATAAAAGCAGTGCAATGCTTGTGCTCCCGGCAACAATCAATCAGATTTTCATGATTGTCCAACTTGAGATGTCGTAGTGATTTTCAATTTTTGTTCAAAGCAAAAACTCAAGAGAGCGCCATCAATCTGACCAAGTTCTGCATTGCCTCAAGTAGTTAACTCTATTTTGCTTTTCATAGAGAAAGAAACAATCTCTGTTATAGAAATTTTAACAGTTAATAAGATCTACTGCAGCAAACGGATATTAGCAAGCTATAGTATTCTTGATGCACAAGTAGTTAAAATGATATAATCTTGCACTGTGGGATCATAGTATTGCTGTTTTAAGAGTCTAATGCGTCTGATGGGATCAAAGTCCTGGAAAATATTTTTTGATGAATGCACTGAGAGAGAAAATGCTGTAGTCTCCTCTGTCCAGCAAATACATGACTTGACATGCCAGGCAGCGCACTTCTGGCAAGTGATTAAAATAAAATAAAATAAAAAAAAGAGGGCAGTCAATTCAATTAAGTGTGGGAATTTGGCGCATGCGAGAGAGAGACGAGTTTTAAGTTCCGAAGCAGAAGCACCTAATGAAAGACATGGGTAGTTTGAAGACATCAAGGTGAAAATATGTTTGATTTGAAACAGATGAAACAGTTGAGCTGTAACTACACACCCCATATCTAATATTTTCTTTGAAGTTTCTGGACAACTGACAAGGCTGATTATCAAGTCCATGAAAACCATTTCTCAACTATAAAAGTCTGTTTTACATTAACATCAAGTATACTTGTACATGGACCATTACCCACCACCACAATTTGCATCCATAGCTTATGCTAGTATTAATATATCTACTCTTCTGGAATAGTAGCAGAAGCTTTTCTAAGTCTACTGCTTGAAACTGATAGTTCAGGAGCTCTTATTATATTTTATTGAATTAATTAAATACAATAACGAACAGATCAGTTTCTTAAGAAAGCACGCAATTTTGGATGAAAAGTAGAACAAAATACTAAAAGAATTAATCTACGATCTGCATACATGCGTAAGGCAAGAGCACTGAACTTTCAAGCAGATGGGATGTTTCAACTTTCACCCGTGGTATGGTCGCAGTCAAATGAAGATGGCAACAATAAGCTTTAATAGCATACTTCCAAGTGTAAACAGATGACTACCTTGTGTAACATGCAAGAAAAATTTAAGAAAAAAACACGGTTGGCAATTTTCATTCACCTAACGAGGTAAAATGACATTGCATCAAAGACTAATTGAGATCCTATAAACTTGCAAGGCATACATTATTATGCCCAAGAATAGTCATAATTGCTCTAAAAGAGAGAAATAGAGATGGCATATTTGGTTCGGGCAATGCTGCTGGTGGCTTTCATGTTTCCAGCACTGGTCAAATCAGCTGTTCGTCACTACAATTTCACTGTAAGTACAGTATGTTACCGTCTTAGTTTTTCTTAACCAGATTAATGGAAAACCATAAATAATTACAGCTATTAGAAGTGACAAAGATAAATAAGCGTGAATATATGCAGGTGGTAATGACGAACATGACAAAGCTTTGTGCAACAAAGTCCATTGTCACTGTCAATGGAAAGTTTCCGGGACCAACTCTATATGCAAGGGAAGATGATAATGTGATTGTTCGAGTCACCAACCATGTTCAATATAACCTCACAATTCACTGGTGAGACTAATTTTAATTTGCTACTTGACCACTGAAAACAAATTGATGATGCCTAAAACTTATTTAAAAAGATTACAACCTCACCATTGGAGTCGGATTTATTATACGTGGCAGGCACGGTGTCAGACAGCTTCGAACAGGCTGGTATGATGGACCAGCATACATTACACAATGTCCAATTCAGCCGGGTCAAAACTATGTCTACAAGTTCACTCTTACAGGACAAAGAGGCACACTTCTTTGGCATGCACATATTTCCTGGCTAA
Source organism: Swietenia macrophylla (assembly GCA_032401905.1). Classification (NCBI taxonomy): domain Eukaryota; kingdom Viridiplantae; phylum Streptophyta; class Magnoliopsida; order Sapindales; family Meliaceae; genus Swietenia; species Swietenia macrophylla. Next base: position 7,641,186 of record CP135569.1, on the reverse strand, counting down.
GAGCAACAGTACATGGTGCAATTGTCATCTTGCCTAAGCGCGGCATTCCTTACCCTTTTCCCAAACCCGATAAGGAAAAGATCATCGTGTTTGGTGAGCTCATTGTTCATATCGAGCTTTCTTGATGATTAATTTTTGAGCTTGTAAAGGTGTCTTGAACTATCCGTGTAAAATATTGCTGACTGAAGCTATTTTATTTCTGAATTTTAGGTGAATGGTGGAAAGCAGATGTTGAAGCTGTGATCAACCAGGCTACCCAAACGGGTTTGCCACCAAATGTTTCGGACGCACACACCATTAATGGCCATCCAGGACCAGTTACTAATTGCTCTTCTCAGGGTACTGACTTGGGGGAATAAATGGTTTTGTGATCCTCATTTCTTATACTAATCATAGTAACATTCTAACACTTTTAATCTTGTAACAAAAGTCGCAGTTCACTAATTCAACAAACACAGTTTACCAACAGATTTTCCAAGACTGAAGCTGTTTTTTTTCTTTTCCAAATTTTAAGCTTTGTCTCATTTTTTTTTCCCCCTTCCGCAGGTTTCACTCTACATGTAGAAAGTGGCAAGACTTACTTGCTTCGGATTGTCAATGCGGCAGTGAACGATGAACTATTTTTCAAAATAGCAGGCCATAATTTCACCATTGTTGAAGTTGATGCATCCTACACTAAACCCTTCAAAACTGATACAATATTCATCGGTCCAGGTCAAACCACGACTGCCCTTTTAACGGCTAATCAGGAAACTGGAAAATACTTAATGTCCATCTCTCCTTTCATGGACACAACTGTCGCTGTCAACAATATTACTGCAGTTGCTTTCTTGCGTTACAAAGGCACAATTGCATTTTCCCCACCCACATTAACCAACATTCCTGCTATAAATGCAACTGCAGTAACAAACACTTTTAACGATAATCTTCGAAGCCTTAATTCGAAACAATACCCTGCACTAGTTCCAGTAACAGTTGATCATTCCCTACTGTTCACTATGGCCGTTGGGGTGAACCCTTGTGCTACATGTCTTAATGGTAGCAAAACTGTGGCAGCAATGAATAATATCAGCTTTGTAATGCCAACAACAGCTATTCTTCAAGCTCATTACTACAACATAAGTGGGGTTTACACCGATGATTTTCCAGCAAAACCACCAATAACTTTTAATTATACTGGTAATTATACTGGTAATATCCAAACCACGAATGGCACCAGGCTTTATAGACTGGCATATAATTCAACAGTTCAACTCGTACTTCAAGGTACCACCATAATAGCGCCAGAGAACCATCCAACCCATCTGCATGGATTTAACTTTTTTGCTGTTGGCAACGGACTAGGAAATTTTGATCCAAATAAGGATCCGGAAAATTTTAATCTTGTTGATCCTGTAGAAAGGAATACAATCAGTGTACCAACTGGAGGATGGACAGCTATCAGATTCAGAGCAGATAACCCAGGTAAATCAAGAAACCCATTTTTTTCTCTGTTATTCTCATTATTTTTGTTCAACTTTATTTTCCAATTTTAAGTTCTGCTAGCTACTAAAAGAAAGTCTTTTTCCTGACAAGGAAGTATCACCTTTTTACTCTCTTAGCACACAAGCTTACAGGATTCTGTCATTTTTCTTAGATGTTCTCTCTTAAAGTACAACTAAGCTATATGCAAGCACTAGATTTCTCACCTTAGCCACTTCTCTTAAACTCTTTAAAGATAAAATATCTCAACAAGGACAAATTGACCTTGTACACTGCTCTTAGTCACGATTACAAATCATTGTTCCTTTATTGCTTCGAACTATGGCCAACAAATCCCAACATGTAGTGTATCTTTTAGGTAAACCTCAGGAAATGTAGATGAATTATTACCTTCGTGACATTTGTTTTTATGTTGGTACTAATTATGTATTCCAATATGTATGTTGTTGGTCGAAGGTGTATGGTTCTTGCATTGCCATTTAGAAGTGCACACAACATGGGGACTAAAGATGGCATTTGTAGTGGAGAATGGCAAGGGCCCCAATGAATCACCCATTCCTCCTCCTATTGACCTTCCAAAGTGCTAAAACACACAATCAAGAACCGCTTTGAAAATCAAAGTTTGAGATTACACACCAAATGAGCAGAGGGTAGCAAATTGTGCGGATGATTTGACAGAAAAGTTAATAAACAACAGAGAAGAAGAAGGGATTGTTTTTGTTGTTCCTGGGAATGGCAAGAGGGAATGAATAAATAAGTTTGGTGTTATTTAGATTAAGCCTTCAACCACTTAAAAATACTTGTAATCATAACCCTTCATACTTTCTTATTTTTGTTTCTTTTGTGGAAATGATAAGATTCATTGAGTGGACAGTTTTACTTAATTTTTGTTTTGATTAATAATATGTATAATTATTTATGATCACTTCATTGTTACATATTTATTTAATATAAATTTTTAAAAAATTATTTTAAAAATATAAATAACAAGGGACTTGGATGTTATTATCCATGATAGAATTAGTTGATACCAAGGAAATAATCATGTCTTCAATTAAGAAAAGATAAAACAACAGGGAACTGGATATTATTATCTGTGAGGGATTTATACAAGTAAATGGACTTTTTCGATATGAGAACAAAAACTATATCTTTGATTAGGCCAAAATGAACACGAGGGACCCATGAGAAAATTATTTAACACAAATTAAACAATACAACAGGGACCTCGACGTTATTACTCGCGAGGACTTATTTGATACAAACGAATATAGTATGTAATATTTATCAGTTAAGCAAAACAACAACGTTTAGCGGACCCGCAGGTTATTAGAAAGGATAAACTAGGAATTACACCTGAGGGACTTATCTAATAGGAATTAATATATCATGCCATCAGTTTAAGAAAAGATAAAAATATCGGTAACTGAATGTTATTATTCAAAAACATCGCGCCAGATAGGGGTCGAACCTACGACCTTCTGCTTAGGAAACAGACGCTCTATCCACTGAGCTACAGGCGCATATTCATTGTGGTATCGGCTTGCTAAAAATTTCATGGAGATGGTGATAGGGCTGGTACTCGGACCTCCGCTTTCGAATTCATTATTTGCTTCTTCATGCTTGCTTTAGTAAATTCAAGGGGAAACTTTCCCACCGAATATTATAGTTATCACACAAGAGGAATCCATTGACAGAATAATTCTGATGATACATGAAAGAGAATAATGCCATAGTCTTGATTGGCAAGTAACAAATGCTCAGCTTAGACTTTATAAAATCCTTCACTTACGGATATTTATGTATGATGGGCATCTCAAATTGCCTAGAAGGAATCAAATAACAACAAGCATAGTTGATTGATCATTACTGAATTCATAGATAAGGCTTTGGTTTAACTTTTGCTTTTATGTTTGTAAAGTTTCAAAGTGAAAGTTGTAAATTTTCCCCAGAAAGTGAAAGAAAAAAGAGAGAAAATGCTTGATCAAATTCCCTATAATTAGACGGCGGAAACTTTTTAGACTGTCACTGACCATTCGTAACAAGACACCTTTCCAGTATACTTTTTTTCCCGGTCCTGTCTAAACCTTCTTCTTTCAGAACTCGGTCAATCCAGAACCCACCAGTTAAAGAAAACTGTTCATGGTTTTTATCTGTCTGTTTCTCACCAATTCCCGCTGCTTTTACAAGTTTTTCAATTCTATATAAACTATCCATATTCACCTCTCTCTTTCGTCTCTTCAAAGAAACCAAGAAAGAAAATACTTTCCCGCTTTTTCTCGCTTTTACCCATCTAGTCGCTGGTTTTCATAGTTACTTTCACTTTCTGGATGAGAGCTGCAGTTGAAGTAGTGTAAATTCTCTTTTGAGATTCATTTTTTTTTTTTTAGAAATTATTCAACTTCTGAGCGTCAACTTTAAAATTCTCGCATGGGTTCTGCTTATTCTCTTTCTGTCACTGTGTGTTTCTCTCTCTCCTATGGGGGTTCGTAACTAAGAAAAAGATCAGATTTTTCTTGTATTAACAAGATTCTCTTCGATTCTTTAAAAGAAGGACTTTATTAGATTCTTCAGTTCATGCTGCGAAGAAAAGGAGATTCTTAGATTCCCCGTAAATGATTCCAAATCTGCTTCTAATCATTCTTAAGCCTCCCTCTCCCTGCAATTATTTCAATCAGATAGTTTAGCTAGCTCATCTTAAAATTGGAAGTTACAGAGCTATCATTGCAAAATATCGGTTCTTGTTAGCATGGAAACTCTGTATCCAGCTTCATATATGTCAAATTCAAATTGGTTTCTTCAGCAGAACCAGGGCACAAGCTGGACTAAGGAAGAAAACAAGAGGTTTGAGAGTGCTCTAGCAATATATAGTGAGAGCACACCGGATAGATGGATAAAAGTGGCAGCCATGATTCCAGGAAAGACAGTGCTAGATGTGATCAAACAGTACGAAGAACTAGAAGAAGATGTTAGCAATATAGAAGCTGGAAAGGTTCCGATTCCGGGTTATCTTAGCTCATCCCTCTTATTGGACTTGGTTCCAGAACGTGATTATGATGCAAATAGGAAGAAACCTTTGGTAGCTAAAAGTTCTGATCATGAGAGAAAGAAGGGGGTCCCATGGACTGAAGAAGAACACTTGTGAGTTCTCTTTAAGATTTCGTTAAATTGTTGCTTATGCTTATATTGAAGATTTTTCCTATTTTTGCTAATTTTAACTGCAAGAATTGCTTTTAGATTCTTAAAACTTGAGCTGAACTAAGAAAAGGAAGAGATATTTGGAGTTTATTATGTGTTTAGTTGTTCTGCTAATTCAAACCACTTCAGCCATGATTTTGTGCTTCTTTGTTGACTTTATTTCATTGATTGTGAATGCAAATTAAGGCCAAAGAGTTGCTTTTTCCCATGCAGTTGTACTATAGCAGTTTAATGGATTCCATCACAAAACAATGGTGTATTTTCCATTGCGCTATGGTCCAAATTTGACATGGAATTTTCCAAATTTGTCGCATAAATTCTATTCTCGGATTATACATGACTTTTTACTGATTCATAGGTGTTGTTTCCATACCCTTTTCCTTAATTTTCAAGCCTTTGTATTCTAACATAGTTATATTTAGTGGTCTGCGACTTGAATTTCTTGTTCAAAGTTTATATATCTTTCTTTTGTTCTTGACATAGGCTTTTTGATATTGAATTGCAGGCAGTTTCTTAAGGGACTTATGAAGTATGGTAAAGGAGACTGGAGAAATATCTCCCGGAACTATGTGATCTCTAAGACACCTACTCAAGTAGCCAGCCATGCTCAGAAATACTTTATAAGGCAGCTTTCAGGAGGGAAAGACAAAAGAAGACCAAGCATCCATGACATCACAACCGTCAATCTCACAGATAAAACTTTATCAGATGATCATACACCTCCTCCATTTGATCAATCCAATGCGCTTCCAATACAGCAGAAGTCTGTTAGAATGCCAAAAGTTGGCTCAGAATCGAATGTCTCAAACAATGGAGCGCCGATGGTTGTCAATTCGACTCACAGTAATCTGTTTATGCCATCTGGCTACGAGATTGGTTCAAATGGCCTTAAACTTCAGGGACAGAATCTTTATGGTACTGCTTATCATGGAGCTCATATCAGAACCCAAAGCTCATTGTTCTAGAGACATTAAAGATGAGGATTAGATTCTCATGTTCTGTTGTACTCCTAAATTGTAATGCCTCATCTGTTTGTATTATGAAAATTTCAGTTCTTGTGTTGTTTTAGTTGTGTGTCTGTGTAAATGGTGAGTTGAAGTTGTACATGGTCCTGAATGTTGCACAAAAGTGGAAGTTAAACATGTCAATGGTATAACTTCGAATGCTTGAGCTTAAGATGTGAAAATAGGAATGAATTCCACGTGCATTTGTCCCTACTTTTCTAGAAAATATTCATAACATGTCATCCCTTCTATCTGAAAAATGAGGTCATGACTCAGAGCACGGTGAAACTTGAAGAACTTCAGCAATGAGTAAATTTTACTTTTAAAATCTCCAGTAACATTGTGCTGGTCAAGTTTTGTGTTATTTCATCTTCTTTCTTGGTTTTCTGTGCTTTATTTATTTACTTTCCGTTTGATAAGCATTGAGTTCAGAATTTGAGGCTTTCGTTTTCAGATTTGCCTATGGGCAGTGGCAGCATTGAGTTTTTCTGATATTTTAGGAGTTCTTGGTGAGCTTTTGAAGTGTGATCTCTATCAAACTTAATGCTAGACAGAAAGACGGGCAAAATTTTGAAACTCTAGCCAACTGCCTATCCCCACGATCACCTCTGCGTAAGAGCATAAGAGCATGAACAATGGTTTCCAAGTCAATTATTATTAGTAGCAATAAAAGTTGATCTAAAAGCACCTTATGCTTTCACACTAGGAAATGCTCTTGCTTATCGTTGCGTCGGAGCTGCAATGTCATTGGATGATGTGGCCTAATTGGCTGATTCATCAGGCACTCTTTTTGAAATTCCACAGTATCAGATTGCTTTGCTTTGTCCTTTCTTTCTTTCTCTCTTAGTATCCTTTCCGCCATTCGTAACTTTTATGCATATACAAAGCTTGATAATCACCATCACTTAGTAGAAATCTGAGTATGCATTCCACTAAAAATGAAAGCATCACATGCTTCAATCCATCCTAGAATATAAAATCACCCACATAAAATTTAAGAATTGCTGTTGTGGGTATGCATTTTTCTAATAAAACCAATCCAATTTCTCCTTTTTCTTCGTTATTTCTCTTTCTGCCAACCAAATTGTCAATGGTGGCAATGCTGTTTCATCAGTAAAGTGGCTTCTTTGAGTTCTTTCACTAGTCTCTGGAAGAATCATTTCTTTTGTCTGATTCTTAAGTTTACTCGACAATCAAATAAAACTTGACTCTTACTGATTAGATTTTGTGCATGCTGTAATTACCTTGTCTCCTAGAATAGGGAGAATCTATAGCTTGTAGATTAGGCAGAATCAGAAATTGACCGTGTCCTTCGCTTGACCTTGCAAGAATGTAATATTTGGTATTATCTTAATCTCTAAATGTTCTTTAAAAGTTCCCCTTACCGGCTTATAACTGTTTTCTGAAATCTTTTCATAATTCCACTTTCTGTGTTAAAAAGTCTACGAAAATCAAAAGAAAGATAACAATCTTACAACTTGTAATCACTGCACAAGCAGTTCTCCCACTTGGAAGTAAAACACTCCCAACTAGTCAGATATTTCAGTGCAGCTTCTGGTTGAATGAATTGATGACGATGATGATGATTTCTATGTAAAAGTTGGTCTGTAGTCCACGTATCAGAAATATGGAAAAAAAAAAAAATGATATGTTGTCACTGTATTTGTTTTGTTTCAGTTTCAAATCTATTGTGGGTTCTACCTCCTCCATTGTTGCTTGCTTCCTTGCTGCTGCTGCAACTATCAGCAAAGCTTTACTGCTCACCATGTCATGTCTTTCACTTTGCATGTATATCATTTTATAAACCACACAATATTAAGCATTAAAAGTTGAAAGCAACATGATCAATATTATAATTTTTTTGTTAAGCAGCCTTTCAACAAGTTGTATGAGAAAGCACTCGCTGCCATGCCAACTTTATTCTAAATTTGATCGAACTTTTGAGAAGGTTACGCCATATGCTTTGGCCACCTTTAGTTCATAATTTTTTAACAGTAAGCCATAATCCTTCTGAAAAACCAAGAAGATATAATGCATGTTAATGCATAAGTTAACAGTGTTTCTAAATTGAAAAGAAATTTTCTTCCATTAAGAAAGAGAGAACAATTTATCTTCAATGAAATGAGCCAAAACCCTGATTTGTTGCTGCCATATCTCAAATTTTTTGGGTTGTTCTTCTCTCCCTGTTACTTACAAGCCATGGAGCAGAGCCCAGACACAACATAGCTGACCACTTTATAAGGAAACAGGTCCTGGAACTGATAAAATTTAGGCCTAATATCGAATCACTTTGCATGAAAAATTCTCTCAACCACCAGGTTTCAAGCCTCGAGCATGTTCCGGTTTTCCCACCATGGTAATTGCTAAGAAGAAATCTCCTCCCACGGTTGTGCTAGCAATGGATTGAGATCATAGATTACAGTTTTTTAAATGGAGAATGGAGTTAAAGTTATAACAATAAAGGCCTGTCAGCGCCCAAGCAGCTAATGGAACTAAAATTACTCCTATTTTATTCGTGAAATTTAAAAAAAAAATGTCACCAGATTTTTTCAAATAACAAGTTAACAACAAATTCCAGGAAAATTTGCTCTGCAGATTTCCACCCAAGCCCTAACACATAAGGCAATTGTACAAGGAATTATGAGACAGGAGTTCAAGTGCTTCCAAAATACAGAATAAAACTCTTCTAACTTATTGCAGACCATTAGTCTAATGACGAGAAAGAAATCAAAATTAAAAATTGAACCCTCTAACATAAAACGAAAAAGAGTTGGCAAACTTATAAACAGCCCACGGTGGTCGAATAAAAAGGATGCAACTTTGAAGACGGTTGTATATACAGCTCTATGCCGTGAGTAAGGATTCTGGATCCAAAGGCCCAACAGTCACCGGAAAATCTTCTCTTTGTCCGGCAAGGGAGTAATATGCAAGTATATGAGCTGGATGCTCGATCATTACTGGGTCTCCTAGCTGATCAGTGTCAGTAACTAGTCGAGGGGGAATCAACTCAATATTCCAAAATGGGCGAACCATTCTCAGAAGATCACGACCATCTTGTGATGCTCTATATCCCTGCACCCATAAGTACCTCAGTGAAGTCAGCTGCATCACAGCAGTAGCCAACGCATGCTCACTGAAGGAACAACCCCTCATTTCCAATTTTTGCAGGTTAGGGCATCCTCTGGAAAACGCTATAATTCCCTCATCAGTCTCCCCAACACAACCCAAAAGCATCCATCTCACATTTTGACTGTACTGGCCAATATATTTGAGACCCATATCTGTCAAAGCACCCTGTCGGAGATACAGAGCAAACCTTCTTAGCTTTTCACATCCCATCAAAAGAGCTCGGACCCCACGATCAAGTGGCAAATCTGCTATCTTCTCTTCTCTGTCCAGCAAAACTAGGCGAAAATCACAGAGGTTTTTCAAGTTATCACCAACGCATTCCAAAGATGCATTTGTGATATCTGAAACATAAATTGCTATGTACTCCAGCTCTAAGCAGCCCTGAGCCAAAGCAATTAATCCTCTTTGCGAAACAAGACCCTCTTCATCCTCCGGTCCAGGCCCATCAGCCCCTCGCTCAATCCTAAGCCTCTTTAGTCTCTTACAACTATGAGCAAGAACTTCTAATCCTCTATCCCCAATTACATTCCTTGTCTGCACATGTGAAAAATACATTCAAAGAATTTCAGTTAAGTTCCCAAAATTAAAGAAGAACATAAACATCCCCTTCAATTTCCACAATATTTATCAGAATTTGACATTTTGCATTGTCCTAGAATCTTAACCTGACTAAAGATGCTAACAAATAAACTTATCGAAAGGAACCCAGAAACCAAAGAAACCCAGAAAGCAACCATGCAAGCAACCAAATTAAAGTTCAATACGTAGATAAAAAAAAAAAAAATGAGTTTACATGTCTCCTCGTGTTTTAAAACTTGGCTGACCATTGGCTGTGGAACCCATTTTCCACTGAAACCAAAATCAGTGACCCATGAAAACCTAACCAGCTGTCAGACACCATGACTTTATCACCCAATACAAAGTCCCCCCAAAATAAAAATTTTGACTAATTAACTTGTATCCTTTCCCTTTATCACTCAATTAATCAAGCAACAATTTCATATTTTTGTCTCTTTTCTTCTTTTGTGTTGTCAAGCTGATACAAATGGCAATAATAAATGATAGGATCATATGATGGTATTATGATCCTCTATGTGTGTTTCATCCTTTTTCAAACTCATTTTACCATTTCTTATTTTAATAACTAAAATCCATAATTGTAGTATCGAGATGAATGACATCACAAATCATTTGCGATCAACCTGGTGCTTCAACCAGTGACTCATGACCTGCTCCTTTGAAAAGTTCAATAAACAGTGATTTCGGAACCCTTAATGCACATCTAGAATATAAATCTTGAGAACAGAAGGACATAAGGAACAACATGACTTCGGAGGAATATAGCTCGTTAGATAAGGAGATAAAAATGAAGATATATTTAGCAAATTCACTCACAAAGCAAGCAATATTGTTTGCCCAATCAGTATGCCAAGACCATTGAAAAAGCCAAGACAAAACAATCAGGAAAAGTTTGGTGAGTCTACCTCGAGAACTTCCAAGTTGGGGCACCTCTGAATTAACAGACAATGATCCTCAGTGTCAAGCAATGCATAGAGAAGATCCAACTTTTTCAGCACAGATGCAAAGGGGAATACCATCCACATTTCATTCTTCCCCATGTAGGATAGACCCAAACGACAAACCTTTGGGGGAAATGATAGAGCAGAGTACCTGTCTGTTTGATGATTGAAGGAGCCCCCACAAAATTCCTCTAAAGCAGTTGCAGCTTGAAAGAAATTAACAAGGTCCAAGAGTTCACAGTCATTAATTTTTACAGAAACTAAGGACTGACAATTTCTGGCTATGAGTTCAAGGTCTTCGAAGTTGACTTTGACAAGATCAGTCATATAGAAATTTAATGTCTCGAGAACTGTGTTATTTAAAGCAAGCTCATGAACCCAATCACCATCTCTCTCATTAATTGAGCTCTCCTCCAAAAACAATGTTTTTAATTGTCTGTGAGACGCACAACAGAAGAAATAAAAACATAAATCAACTTATGTCTCTCTAGTTTAAAACCCCAACACAAATAGGAGAGTTATCTTGACAAAATAGCAGATCAGGTACCCACGACCAAATCAAGAAAAAAACCAAAAAAAAAAATATGTAGCACACCATACAAGCACAAAATTATTATTTTGCTAACTACTCGCATCATCAAAGCATGCCTTCAATCATATCAGAAATGATGCAGTAAACAAAACACATCGAGACTTCAAGCAAAATCATCTAGCAAAGTCAAGAAATCATAAAAATCAGCTAATACAAGTCAACTTTCAAAACCAGTAATATTAGAACATCTTGATTAAATAAAACTATAATCATAACATCAAGCCTACTGGAAAAATAAATAAATAAATAAACTTACATATGAGGATGCATATTTTTGCTCTTCTTGTTTTCAGCAAGTCAACTAATCAATTAATATTCACACTCATGTTATGCCAATGTCCCAATTTACCATCTCCTTAGTTATTTGGATCTCAAACCTTCACAGTGACTTCAAACTAACTCCCAGAAATGACAATAGGATTGCGTACAATCTAGCCAAATCTAAAGGGCCGCAGTTTTGCTACACAAGAAATAATAGAGCCAACAAAGACATTTTAAAGAAAACTCTCCTTCTTTTACACACTTTCTTATTATCAAAAAGCACTTTGATGCACATAATTGACAAAAGAAAACTTATTGTCTACACAGCAGTTTCAATTCAAGCAAAATAATGCAAGTGATAACATTTGAGAGAAATTTATAAATCTTGTTCTTTCTTACCAAACATAATACTTTCTTTGTTGCATATGAGAATGCATATTCAAGAAATATTAGTGACCACAATCACAGTACTCTGATGTGGCAATGCCAATTATTTTCCACCAAGTACAGAGCAGTCATGGTAAAAGGCAGCATACACAGGATTCTATGATTGTCAATATGAATATTTGCAGGCTAATATGCAAATTAGACCCAAGCCAACAATGGACCCAACCTATGAAAGAATTAACTAAACCTTCCACTAAATCAGATCTAACAATAAAAAAGCAACTAGCTTGTTCCACAAAATCAAGAAAAACTTCCTGTAAACAAGAAAAGAGACTAAAAACATCAAATACTATAAACTGTTTGGTTCCCCCAATCAAGTAAGCACTGTTTATAAAAAACACACAAATTTTTGAATGCTTAATCACTTATGAAGCTTCCCAAAAAGAAAAAGATTAAAAAAGCATATTTTCTAATAAAGCACTGATGCAAGTCAAGAGATGTAGGTTTATTAAAATACAACTGACATAAATCCTATTTAAAATTGATGAAAGGACAAAGAGTTCATAGATGAAGAACCAGAGTGTAGTCTCTCCAAATAAATTTATGCTGGTAAACCATAAAAAGACATAAGGCATGAACAATGATAAAGTCCCTGCAGAGCAATAAAACCAATTAATTGGAGGCAAATAATAATAGAACTGACGGAGGAAACAAAATGAATCGTGCTTTAACTACAGCTCACAGTCCATATCAAACATTCCTAAGACAAAAATCAGAAGCTTCAAATAGCCAAGCAAATGTCTAGCATTCAAATAAATACAAAATCTCAGGCACGTCATATGGTAGAAAATCATCTTCATTCCTTTCTCCAGTTAGTGCCGCCCGGGCTGATTTACATTCATTAGTCAGTAAAAGATGATTTTTTTTACATAAGACAGTGCGTAAAGAGAGACATTAGACAGAAGTAAAACCAAATTAGGAGAAATTACACAACTCTCCGAGAAGTTCAAAAAAAAAAAAAAAAGTCTGCACAGATTTAAACCCTTATTATATCAAAACTTAGAAATAACTAGAAATCAACAGAACTCTACCCAATGTTAAACAAATAACTATTTGTCAACCAAACTAAACGAAGCTAATAATAATCACCCAACTTCACTCTTTTCGACACACCTTATAATAAATTAATTTCTTATTAACAATATATAACGAAACCCGCAACCATAGTAAAGCAAAGACTGAAATCACAATCACAACTAGTAGTAATCAGCGTGTAATAAAATCCAGAAGAATTTATAGTACCAATCCAGAAAATAGCATATATTTACGCGACAGAAAAAGAAAAAGTAAGCACCTGCACGAACGACTCACGTGCAGAAGCCCATCGGTAGAGAAGCCAGAACACTTATCAAGCTTCAAAACGTGAAGAGACTTCCCTCTCGCCCTGGCCAAAAGCTCCAGATCCGAGTCCAACACAATCATCCTCCTAAAATGAAGGGACTTCAAACAATTAAACGAGGCGGCGATTTCTCTAACCCACGGCGTCACGTACCCGCCCCAGTCCTCCGGTATTAAATTAAACATCGCGGCCCTAGGCTTCCCTTTCAACTTCAACGACTCTAAGTGACCGAAACGACATCGTAGCCGCTCCGGCGTCGTCGTGTAACACAAAGCGATCGTTATGTGCCTACGAGTCAACGCGTCCAGCTCGTACCACCGCCGGCACACCAACGACACCGCGTCTCGGTCCTTTGGATCGTCGATATACGGCATCACGCATCCCAGCACTGTGTCTGACATCCCACAGCTCATTTTATTTACTTTTCTATCCTCCTCCATACCTGAGCACCACTCACTCTTATTGGTAACTTCACAAAAAGGTATTCTTTCACACTCCTCAAATTTATAGCAAAAAATAAAAAAAGAAAATTAAAAATTTTTAAAAACCGATATCTTGTGGATCAGCCGAGAAGCTGAAAATCAAAATAGCATAATCAACAAAACAGTAACAGAAAGAAACAAAACGATTTAGCGAATCGTGTAAAGACAGAAAACAGAAGCTCCAGCGTGATCTATTATGAGAACTGTCGGATAATTCGGCGGTAACCGCCGGAAGAATAACGGAATCGGATGGGGCAGAGTGGAGATTGACGGATCATAATTAAGCGTGTAGTTTTTGCAGTGAGTAGATAACAGCACGGAAAAATAGAGAAAGTGAGGAAGAGGAGTGTGAAGCTAAGAGATTGAGAAGGACGTAAACGGTGGGTATGATCGGAAATAGAATATCAGACGGCGACAGTTTAAACTGTTTGTTGTAAAAGAGAGAGAAGGGAGGAGGGTGGCGGTTTGGATCAGACCCTAGTTTGGAACCATCGTCTAATATGCGCCTCAAAAAAAAAAAAAAACCCAGAAAAGAGGAGAGAGTGAAAAATGGGGAAAGTGGTAACGACAAAAGTATGCTGTGCAGCCAATCAGATGGCATTTATTAGGAAATTTTTGAATAAAATAAAATAAAATAGGAAATTACAATTCAGTACTAAAAGGTCTCCTGGATGTGGTGGTGACCTGACCATATATGACTGGTTGTCTGCGTCAGAGACAACCTGGTACTTGCCCACCACCATTAAAAATGGTTCGCAGTGGTAGTTTATTTTCTAATTAAATATTTATTAATCAAAATACTTATTTTGTGACGTGTCTAATATGAATGATTTATTAATTAATTAAAATTTATTATATAATTAATGTTTAAATATTTATAATAAATTTGAATAAGAATAAGATTTAAAAATATTCTCCAATTAAGAGAGCACTTCCAATTACATATTCCTCTACTTAAAAAAAAAAATATGTATATATTAATTTTTTAAAATTTTATTTAAAGTTAAAACATATTCTCTGTCCTTTTCGCAAACAAATTACAAGGCAGTGGGGTATTCTATTACAACAATATTTTAACTATTAAAAAGAAAAATCTAGTGATGTAACGATATCAATTCATGACAGGTGGCATAGAGCATGCCGGCCACTCATGATTAACAACTGCTTTAAATGACTAAGCGCAGCCGTGCTCAAGGTTAAAATTGGAACTTCATATCACGTTGGTGGAAACAGACTCTGACGGGCCCGTTATGACTCATGATGGCAGCAGAGGCAAGCTAACACCGTTAAGACAACAAACCACCGTGATGGCCTGGTCTGGTCTGGTCTGGTCTTGTCGGGTTACCCTTAAAATTAAAATTTTAAGCACATTTCTCAATACAAATTAATATGGACATGCAGTAATTATAATTATTAAGGAAGTAAACAACGTTAAAGAGGTGTTTAAGCCCATTTTACATGCAACAAACAATGACAATGTATCATGTGGTAAAGTAATGCTTACAGTGCCGTGACAACCCTCCTCCGGCCCCTTGCCTTTTTTCACCCCCACCAATTTCTCATTGAAAGTCGTGTATTAGGATCCATGTGTTTGGACAAGTATGAAAGGCATGGTTGGGTTCATGGATGTCACGACATTTTTTTTTTTTTTTACATGCGTATGGAAAACAAAATGAATTCTATTAATTGACATTTCTTTTGTACAATATTATGAATTAAGTCAAATGATTATATTTACATAAATAAATTTAAAAAAAAAAAGTACTTCAAATAAAACAAGAAATACATTTATTTTTTTATTATTCTAATTCGATAAAATTAAAATATTTATTCAAATATATCATAAAAATTAAAAATTATACAAATTATCGCTTCCTAGATTATATTTGTACGACACAGACAACGCAACATGTTTTAGTATCATTTTCTTTATACTGTCTTTCTTTGTGCCAATACATACGGATTGAATCCCATGTATTCGTATGTATTGCATGGGACAATGTCACCGTAGTAGCTGGGAACATATAGTAAGAACATTTTAATTGTTTTAACAGATATTAAGAACGTATTTAATATAAATAAATAAATAAAATTATATTCAAAAGTACGGAAAAAAAAATGATGATTGAGGGAGTCAAATGCAATTATGAACTTTTGCTTTTTTTTTTTTTTAAATTTTATTTTATTGATTTTGAACCAATAAAAAACAAAAGAGGAAGTAATCATAATATATGGTATAGGTAGCGTGTTAAGCAATCCAGCTTTAACAGTGAAGCAAATTGCAAATTTAATATACGTAATTAAGTAGATAAAATATTATTAATTAATTTAATTATTGTTTACGAATCACATCATAATGCCTCAAAGGTGCAATTTTATTTGTTTATGTCGGTTGAAATTATAGGAGTCTTTTGGCATTAGTGATTCCCACTTTATGATTAATAATTCAATTAAAATAATACAATTATTTTCCATTTTTAGTAGCGAGTTGCAGTTAGTTGCCATGGTGGTCCACCATAGAACCATATGGTTTCATTATTACCTTTATTTATTTATTCTTTATTTAAAAAATATTTTTATTATTTTATTAATTTAATTAATAAAATTTATAAAAATTTAAGTGAAATAGTCCTATCACATTAGTATAATAGATAAGATGTTCATGTAATAGAATTATTAAAATAAAAAAATTATTAATTAACGGTAAATAAATTTATAATATTTTATTTTATTTTTTTATTCATTATCAATAAATAAATTTCTTCTACTTCATCGATAAAATAATCCCGCACGATACTTTATCAAAATTTAACTATCCTCTTTCTCTTGTTCATGTGTCTCACTCTACATGTTTCATTTTGTTTTTTTTAATTAAAGACAAGGACTGTTAGGTTGAATTTTTAATTTATTGCACTGAGTTGAGGGCAAATGAGGAAGGAGGGGAGGTAGCTAGGTTAATTCAAAGTTAAATTAAATTCTAAATCTTCAAATTTGTCAGTCACTCAACGAAGACTTGATTGGATTTTGGTTTTAGACTAATAATAATAATGCTTGCGTAATAGTGACAATAATGTATGTACAACAGCATCGTTAATGCCCTTAACCTCCCCATGATTTCATTTGCTTAATAATCTATTACTTTTGGAATAAATTAAATAAAATCCCAATTGCTTGTTAGTTTGCATGCCTAGTCAAAATTACTCGCAAGGAAATCAATATTTGGCTACATTTTATTAAAATATGATCTTAAATTTGAATAATTAATAAATTATTAGATGGGTTTAAATTATTTATTTAATCTAATAACAAAATTTTTAAGATTAAATTATGATGTGGTTGCTATTCATAACAATCTAGAATTGGAGTGCATTAGATTGATTTCTTTTTTTATTATGTGCCGGCCGACATTAAATTAGATTGAGTTAATTTTGACAAAATCCATTGATGATTTTTGGATGAAAGAATAGGAGTAGGACTAGACGAGCTATGTGTTTAGAGCAGATGATGTAATACTAGGTGGTCCTCCAATTTGACAACACGAAGGCCCCCTCAGCGCCCCCGGGCAGCCATGATTAAGACATTTGAACTTATAGCAATCTTTTGTTTCACTTAATTATAAATGTTAAATTTCAATTTGAGTCTGCTGCCTGCCTTTCCTTGCTTCCTTTGCTCTTTTGTTTCTGTGTTCTTGCCGCTGTAATTCCATCACGTTCATATGCCTCCGTTTGCATTGCCAAACCGATGATGGCTACACTTTTTCACCCATTTCTTTGTTTGCTTTCTCTACTTCCTTTTCCATCTTCATACCCATCTAGGAAAAAGAAACTAAAAAGCATGTTTTTGTAGGTTGTACACGAACATTAACGTTATTATAAATAATGTAAAATAAATGATATCACGGAACAACATAAACCATCGCTATAACATAGAATAACGTCACAATGGAAAAGATAAGATGTACATATTAAGTTTTTAAAATTGTTACAACAATGCAAGCAAAAAGAGAATTACCATCCTTAGCAAACACAGAACCACGGTTTCAAAACACTTAGTTGTTTGGTTTATTGAAGAAACCTCTCGTAAAGTCTTGTGAACTGATTGTCCTCTCTCTCCTTGTTCTCATAACTTGTTTTATGTATAATGCAAGTGGAGAATTCTTTCCTTTCCAATATTATTTTACTTTATTCAATTGTAAAAATAATATCCATGATAGTGGAGAAGCAATCTGTGAGTTAAGCTACACAATCTCAGAACAAATCAATACTATCAATGGGGTCAAGTTAATTAATTGATTTAAAAATCACGGTTCTCGTCATTGTTAACTCGGTATTTGCAAGTGGGAATATATGCCTTAGAGATATAAGAAGTGAGGTCTATGACCAGCTAAAAGTCTTATCAATTTCATTCTTTAAGTTTTCAACTTCATGTTTTTAGTACTTTTAAGAATCGTTGTATTACAGACTACATAATTCTGTTTGGTAATTGCATACTGAATTTTTTCACCTGGGTATTTGATTTTTAACCTTTTTTCCCTTCCCTTCCCTTCCGATAGATGAACATGGGTTGTGAAAGAAAATAAGACTGACACATCATGATCAGAGAAGAAGTTGGCCCAATGGAATGTGCCAAAAAGATAGGGACAGTACAATTAATGGAATGCGGGACTGGTTTCGTATTCCTGCAACACGTGCAGTAAATAATGAAATGAATCGATTTCCCTGTAATAGATGTAGACATGCCAATCAATTTCCTACACCCTGGTGACAAATACAGATCACGGGGTTTGGTTTGCAGCGTGAGGTTGGTTTCTCATTATTGGGTCTGCTTAATTCTTACTAGTTTTGTGAGGAAACGGATGAACCAAAAAGCCAATTTTCATCAAGTTAGCTCACGATTTCTCCCAAATGTTGTTTCAAAGGTAAAATTTTGTCTCCGTACTTGTAGCAAGGCCCCAAAGAACAAGCAAGCATCAGATATATATTGATAGAGAACAAAGTACACAGTATGAAAAACTAACATTGATTGAAAGCTACAAAGCCGTAATCCCAAGCATATCCTATTTTGCTAGATTATTTTTGAGAATAACACAAATACAAACTCTAATTTTGGATTAATATTACCAGTTCAATGCAAGTCTGTCAGTGGGCTAAAGCAGGAAGTTGGGAGTAGTTAATAAAAGAAAGCCGGGATGCAAAATACTATCATAGGATATGTTCTCATTTGCTGATAAAACAACTACATATTTCTACAACCTCATACTAGATTTACTAGTAGGGTCGATATCTTCTGCCACGGTGGCCATCATCACCACCACTGCCTCGTCCTCCATGTCCACCTGACCCGTGGCCCCGATCAACTCTCCGTTGTTGAGGAGGCGGCATCTGTACTCCGGGCTGCTGACTGCATAATCCCCAAACAGCAAAATGTAATGTCGAAATCATTTCAACTTTAAAGTGTTAGACATGTTTTTCAATACATATTACCGAATCTAAAAGCAACTTACAGAACGTAGCCAATTCGACCATCTGGTAAGACCATTGGCACCATATGCATTCCTGCTGGCATTGGACCCCGACCATATATCATGGGCTGTTCACATGCATATTTTAGAAGACCACCTTTTAATGATTAAGGAACTTGATCAAAGCATAAAAAATTTACAGGTCTACTCAAGTACCTGCTGGAAACTAGCAGCAACACCAAATCCAGCACCTACAGAGCCATATGGAGCCCCAGCAAAACCGCCATACCCATGTGGTAAATGGCTTGGAGGAACTCCGGCAGCATAAGGAAAAACCCCTTCAGGTTTTTTATCGGTCTGAGGCTTTGCAAGAACAACTTCCAATACTTGGCCTGCAGTTCAAGTTGCACATATTATTCTAGGAATGATAGTACATCAAACAAAATTTACAATATCCAAATAAATTCCTCTGAGGAACAACTATGAAGGGTAAGCAAAGATGCACTATTTTTCCAGTTGGCACATGGTATAGCTGCATGAATATAAATTAGCAAATGTACAACTTGCATTTTGTTTTTAAATTAAGAGTAACCAACAATTAGTCAATGTTAGACTTGGAGTCAGGTCTAACTGTTTTGTATTCACATTTCCTAGGTTCTACAAAACAAAGCCTGGGATATGTGTAAGAGACTTACCATCAATTTCATATTTCTCGGTATCTTTGACAGCCTTTAATGCACTTGACCTTTCAGCATAATGAATGAACCCAAAATCACGTTTCCCAGATTTTCCAGGAGGCATAACCACTTTTGTCACTTCCCCATGACGCTGGAATAGTTCTTTTAGTATCTCAGTAGAAGTGTTATCTGGTATATTTTTCACATAAAGAGCCTTCACCTGGAATCTCGAAATAGTACATACCGTTAGACCAATCTCTCAATTATTCAGAAGCAGAACAGGAAGTAAAAACAAAATATGGTCTCATCAATGCTTACACAAATGGATAGGCAAAGATTTTTTTATCAAACACGTGTACAAAAAAAACATTTAACTCTAGAATTTTCCTTACAAGTTTGCCATCAACTCTAAGCAGTCCAATGCTGCCCTTAGACATTGATGGATCAAAGGAAATACGTCCAGGTCTCAAGTGTCTCAAGTTTGGCCCTGTAGTCTGAAGAAGTTGAGAGGTATTTCTTCAACCTCCCAAAAGGAGAAGGAAAAGAAAATATGATAACCTCCATATTGTATTTGCACATATGACCCATATACTACCTCATAATATGGAAATCAATACCAACTGGTCCATTTCTTAAGTCAGACCATTTGTAGGCTCTTTTGATATTCAACTATCAGTATGGTAGACATTTCTCTAGCTTTTTCAACTATCAAGAACAAAGAAAGAGAAAACAGATATGCAACCCTTACGAAAACAACTCCAAATAAACTTGAAAGACTCAGGATGTTCTAATTCCTTTGAGCTTTACCTGGGAGGCAGCAGCAGAATGATCAGGTGTACTCTTTGGATCAGCCCATGTGACAGTCGGGGTATTCCCATCCAGTTTAAAGTTTGCACTTGTCATTTTCTGCCTTGAATAATCAGCACAGGCATTGTTGTAATACAAAACAAAGGCAAAACCACGATTACGGGAAGGATTTTGAGGATCCTGAAATTAGAAGAAAACAATAAAAAATAGCAGTGTAAGCAGTTACAACTTTACCTTGTTAAGATAAAAGTATTATCTAATCCAAAATGTCACCTTTATGAGCTCAACGGTTTCAACTCCAGGACCAACATCCTCAATGACTTTTCTGAACTCGTCCTCTGTCAAGCTTTTTGGAACATTACCAATAAACAATCTGTTTTTAGTTTCTGATAGTGAACATCTTATTGTTTTACCCTGCAAAGATGATATGCATCAAGAAGAAAATACCCATCAATATTGTGTAAAAGAGGCAAGGATCACACAACCAAATCATCCCTAGTATCCCAAAGAAAGAAGAAAAATTGTGAGAAGCATCTTATCACCTTAAATTCTTTACTGTGCAACTCATCAATGGCCTTTTTTGCAACCTCTTTTGATCTGAATGCCACAAAAGCAAAACCCTTGCTTTCCCCACTGTCCTTGTCTTTCATTAACCTCACCTGTAAAAATAATTTAAAATAACAAGTGAATAAAACAGTTTTAAAAAAAGGTGATTAAATGTTATAAGCATCGATCACAACAGGTCTAACCTCAAACACTTCGCCTATTGGTTCACACAGATCCCTCAAGTCCTCTTCTGATGCATCTTTAGGAAGTCCACCAATGAAAACTTCAGAACCATTAGGAGGAAAGGCAAGAAGTTGAGCATGCTTCTCTTTCTCATCTTCATTGATAGAAGCAGTGAGCTTTTCTTCATCTTCCACGTGCTCAATATCATTGTGATTTCTATTTGCCTCTGGTGATTGGTGTTTCTCATTATCCCCAGATTTTGAGTATTCATATTCTTCGTCATCAACATTTTCTTCAACATTTCCATCCCCGCCTCCTTCTCCATCATCATCTAGTTGCTCTTCGACATCGTCATCAATCTCTTCCATGTAATTGTCCTCATCAAGATCTACCCGCTCCTCAACTTCCGTGCTCTCTGCCATGACTGTTTCAAGTTCTGGAATTTATCATCCAATAGCAGTACTTGAACAGCACCAAAATGACCTTCAAGCTTCAATTAATAATGTCAAAGATGAAAACAGCCCACAAAAATGTGCATGATGGACAACAATAGAACTTTCATTTTTTCTTTATTGAGGCGCGCATCAAGAAGGGATACCGAACCGCAACATCAAAGAATCATTCTCTTATAAACAATGAATAAAACAGCTAAAAGTATCAAGTCTGCTCCATTACGCCTCACAGTATTGCTCAGGGAAGTGAAGTTGTATTGTGAGACTTTTAAAGGGTTATAAACAGACGCACACAAACACTAAAATAACAAAAAAAATTCCTCAATTTCGTTCAGGAACCGAAATGGGGCAGAACAGATGGCCAAATGATTTATCCAAGGAAAATTATGCACCTTCTTCATAAAATCATATACAAATGATGCCCAGATCCAAATTTCCTAACAAACCGAAAGTTACCAACAGCTAATCTGTAGAGTCAGAAACACAGAATTTTTAAATCCCAAAACTTTTACATTTAAAATGATAAAACTAGAAGGGCCAGAAAAAGGAGGAAATCCAGACGACATTCAAACCCTAAAAGGCGACATCGAAGTCTGTCGTTAAGGATAAAACCAATATCAAATCTTTCCTTCAGTTACAGGAATTGGTCTGCATGCATAAAATTTACCGATTCAAAAGAACGAGCTGCAAAATTTGCTTAGCTTAGGACTTACCTCAAGAAATGGGACCATAATTTTTGTGGGCAGAATAGAAATAGAAACAGAAAAATATAGCCGATAACAGCAGTAAATACGGGAGATATTTGGCATACCAGTTGAATGAGTGTGTGTTTTGTGGGTTTCTCTGTTTCTGTTTTTCTGTTTTCTCCAGTATCCAAATGCAGAGTGTCTCTGTAATTTTATCCGACCAACCCCAAACAAGCTTTCTCTTCGTTCTTTTCAGGCGAACCTACTTAGGAAAGTACGAAAATACTCTGTGAACGTACGTACACTTCTAAGAAAATAAACGAATCAATTACAGCCACGTCAATTTTCAATCCCTAACGTCTCCAATGTAGAATGACTAAAGCACCCTTACCTTGCAATTCCCACTCAATGAACAACTCGTGTCTGTTATCAAGTAAATCGTGCAACACGCCAATAATATGCAAAGGAATCATGTCGTTCTAAATATTTCGGACAATAAAGTTAGAACATTTTATTTTGAAATTTTAAATATAATAATTCAATAAAATTAAGTCCTCAGAATTATTGTTAACTAATAACTAATTTTTTTTAAAAAAAAATAAAATTAATTATATATTAAAAAGAACAATTATTTGCCTTGATCCCAATAATTTGACAACAGTTACATAAATTTCTTAGAACTTGTCCGAGTGCACACTCTTGCATGCTTGTAAACTTTGCCCGGTCGACAGAAGTAGCCTTTCTTCGGGGCACAATGAATGTCTTGTGAACAAATACATAGTCCTTCTAATGCACAGCCCTCTCTGACTATGTTCACTCCCCCTTTTAATCCAAGAACTTGGTCAGTCCACTCACTAGAAAATAGCTCCAAAGGATCGTATTTCTCTTTAACCTTCAGGAATTCTCCTGCATTTTTGTATTTCTTGACTGCTCCATCGAACACCAGGTTTCTGTTCTTTCCCCAGTGGGGAAACCCTCCATATTTGAACATTGCGAGTTGTTCTATTTCTTCAAGTATGTCTTCGTAGAGCCTGGGAGACTTTGGATCTTTGCTTCTGTAATATGTGATATCGAAGCCTAATGAATCTTCTTGATTGGCTAAGTAAGCAGTTGAAGCTTTAACATAACGCATGAGAATTCCATTGTAGAGTTCCAGACCGCATAATGCTTCAGGCTGTAATTGAACTAGTTTTTGGACATCTTCTATGAAGTTTTTCACGACGGGCAATCTGATACGGAATGTAGTTTCGTGAAAGAACTCGCCCTTAATTCTAGGATCCCAAGCACACACTGTGTTCAACGAATCTTCAGGACTGTCTAGACAAGTTCCAGATGATTGAAGACGATTGTGATGTCCAATCACAGGATAGCCAGTGAAGTTTACACCTATCAATTCCAAGAATTCACAGACAGATATGGTCGTTAATAATGTCAGTGATGGTCGGAACTTTGTGCAAAAAGCTGAAGGCAATACCATTATTTTTTAAACCAAATGCAGAGTTAGCGAGAGTTGATGTAATAAGCTTTGCACTGTTGCACTTCCCATTAGCATCATTAGTAGATTCTTGATTTTCCTCTGATAAACAGAAAAAAAAAAAAAAAAAAAAAAAGGGACAGATTAAGCAACATAATAAAACTCATCGTTTAAGCTTTCAAAGAAGTTAACAGGTCGTTAACGTTTCTGAGACGAAATTAAAGGCTAACCTGCAGTTCTGATGGCTGCTAGAGTATCTGAAGAGAAGGAGCGGAATGGAAAGTAATCATATACACCATTGCCGGACGTGTTCGAGGAAATGCGATCATCAACTCGATAGACTGCCTTGCGTTGGCTGGGGTACCAAGTTATGTCCGCGAACTCGTGTTGATGACCAAAACTAGTTGCTTTCTCCCCTAAATTCGAATCATTCTTAATTTGGTATGTGATTGATCGCTTAAAGAGAGGTTGCAACTTCAGGGTAACCTATACCAAAAGAACAACCACGCAGAAGCAGAAAGTTCACCAAAAGAAACTAGCCAAACTTTTTGTCTTAAGCAAAATAATACAAGGATATGAACATAATTATACCTGAGAAATAACTCCAAGAACACCAAGTGAAACTTTAGCTGCGGCAAAATCTGTATCATTCCCGTCAAGCACTCTGACCTTAGCATATCCATCTTCAGGTTTTCCTGGACTTACGATTCTTAATTCAACAACATAATCATGAACTGAACTTCCTCTACCCCATAATGAACTCCCATGTGCACCCGTGCCAAGCAGGCCTCCGATTGTCAAGCCCCACCAATACGGCGCATACGGCAACGCCAGCCCCGCCTTGGCGGACTCGTTGATTATCTGCCGCAATGTTACGCCACTCTCCACAGTAATTGTCATTGCTTTAGCATCGATTTTTAATGTACGGTTAAGATATTTTGTGCTTATAAGCAATCCATCTTGGCCATCTGGGCAAACGAGCTTGGTAATGCTGTGAGAGAAACGTGTCGCGACCTTCATTTTCCTTTTGGCCTTGGTTGCTGCTGCTACTACTGAAATTAGCTCTGGTTCTGAAATTGGGTACGACACATTAGCTGCTTTACACACGCTTCGATCGGGAAACATGCCGTAGGAGTTTGTGATCGTGCAGCTGGAATTATTCGACGAACATGTGATTGGATCCTCTGGAGGAGTGCAACTCACTATAAAGACTATCAGGAAAACACATACTGATCGAAAGAGAGTATTTTTGGAACACAGAATTGCCATATCTGAGAAAAAGTTGGTGACGATAAATCAAATTTTTCTTCGTTTAATTAGAAATAGGTGGCTGCTTCTACATGCAATGATGGTGTTACACATATTTATAGTTGGGTAGCGTACAAGGATTTCATCCGAAGGTTTGTTAACACAAAATCCATGTCACAGCTGGATGCCTTGAAGTCAAGATCTCTAACGGCCATCATCGTTTTCTCTTTTATATATTTTCGGTTAGGCTTATTGAAATCATGGGCTACTGAGTTTTCTCCTTTCAACCTAGCTCATCGCCCCACATGTCACAATCTGACGGCCTTTGATTCTGAATCGACGCTTGTTGATGGTAACTATGGAAGAGAGATAAAGACTGATGGAAGCGAGAACTACATGTATGCGATATTGAATTTATATTATAGGGTGCGTAACATGCGTTGGATTCCACACTGAAATATTTGCAGAAGTTAGTCAGCGCATGCATGCCACATTTAAAAAACTTTAAGCCAGTGGAGACACTATGGATTATACGCATCCCCATGTTTCGATTGTGGCAAGTCTGTAATGGAACTCCGATGGCTACACCATCATAATTTTTTCTGCCATTTTCTTAGCCTGAAGCTCCCGCTTTCCATGATTACAATGTGTGTTCAAAGAGCAAGTCATAAAAATAATCAATATGATGATTTAATGAATAGCTCGGAACGTAAATATTCAAGCAAATGAAAGCATGTTATTCAAGCATATCTTAAATAAATTACATCCTATTCAATATCAGAATGCTGTTAGAATTTTATTTTTCTTTTAAGTCAAAAGACTGTCAGAAATCTTTCTTCATGCATGATTCGATGTTACAGAGTCGGGAAACATCCGATATAACTTGATGAGAGCTCAATTTCGCATTTGCAGAAGACAAAATCATGAGCAATCTAGCTAGAGTTGCGAGCATGATTTTGCTGCTGCATACAAAAGGAGGCCAGGCCAGGCCAGCACCAAATGTTGGTCAATGTCGGTTAATTAATCATCAAGTATCCTAAAAACATTAAATAATCAACATCGCCCATTTGGATATTGCGAGAAGCATGTCTGAAAACAATTGATTTGCAAATCAAGTGCAAGTAATGGGGTTACTTTTTGCACTCTTCAGGTATCTTTAATTTACTTCTTTCAGCAGTTTTCTTTTTGGGTCCATCTTTTGTCATTCCAGCAGCATGCAAATTGCTCTTCAATGACGTTGATTGGACTATCAGGTTTGTAAGTCTGAGTGCCAATTAATCCCCATTTTGAAGAGACACAGTACAGTGAGTGAAGTATTCGTTTATGTTCATTTGTGGCCTTCGGAATTAATCATCAAGCAAACTCCACACTCATGTTGGGAATTTTTTCGGTTCATGTAGGAGCCTTACACGTGAATTAATGAACGTGGCTACCCCCATCCGATTGAATATTCATGCTGCTATCGCTGTATGTGTCACATGAAATGTAACTACTCAATAATTCTATCGACTGATGCCGAGCTTATAGATACTTCGATGGTCCAAAACTAACAAAGCAGGAGGTTTTCGTGCCTTGGTATAGAGGAGGACGCAATTTAATTACGATGCGATATTGCTTATTCCTGTGGTTTCACCATCGGTGGAATGCTCGGGTCAACGGCAAATGCCCGCGGCACTCTCTGTCAGATTACTTGAGTTTACTCGCTGCGAAAAATTACCCATTTGCTGCCTGATTCACATGGTAACGTCCTCCACCCGCTCAGGCAATCTGGTTTCAAAGTTTTGACGAACGCATTCTCAGGTCCCCGATCACGAGTTCTTAACAGTGCATTGTTCATTATTAGAAAATTCAAGTGCATGGTTCAAATGGTTTTCAAGGGGAGACGCTAAATACCGACAAAATATAGCAAGCAGATCTTCTTAACTTTTAACATAAGCAGCTTTTACACAAATATCTTGCGAGCAAATTATCAAAATGTCTTAGAAACACTACAATGACAAAAATGTAACAATGATAAAAAATAAAAATTTAAAAATTTTAACCAAAAAAAAACCGAACCAACTCAAACCAAACAAAACAAATCCTGAAGCATTCACATTCTAAACAGAACCTTGAACAATAGCGCGGCAAGAAGTGACAAAATGGCAAGATTAGCATTAATTACAATTCGGATGTCACGGCTGCAGCCGGGAGTACATCTACATTTGGAACAGAACGCATACAGATCTATAAAAGAAAAAACAAAAACAATTAGCATGGCGCATTCTATCACTCCGTACTTTCTTCCTTCAAATTTGTGGCAAGGGTACTCTCCTCATCCAAACAACGTTTGCTAAGAACATTTGAATCCTCCGCCCGTGCGTCCAATTTCTTGAGGCTATCGCATCTCGTTACAACAATGGTATCCCCAATTGTTGAACTTCCAGACAACGAAACTAAAGCAATGCTATTCCTCATTGCACTGACATCTCTGGTTCCACAATAGAGACCCCGGCTACCAGCAACAAGCATACTTTGAGTCTCATGCGCACTGGTCAGAACAGCAGGAAGTACATCCATCAATGGAGAGTTGGTCTGGCTTGAACTACTAATGAGCAGCCTCAGGGTCTCCCTTGCGCCATTTTCCACCACAGAATCGCTCTCAGGAATCAATGGATTCACAAGTTTCGGGTGCAAAGGAGTAATGGTTGTTGAAATGCCAGGACCGGCACTTACCAGGTAGCCTTGACCAGAAGAGCAAACATCAATAACTGGAACATGAACAATTGGGTCACAGATTAAAGGTGTGAAAGTTGGGATCTGCTGAGACGTTGGCACTTGCAACCGTACCAATGGATCAGGTAGGAATGCTGGGAAATCCAGCGAAGGAATATCAGCAAGATTGCAAGGTGGAATTGGCTTCAACAAACTGGAGGACCCATTGACTGATAACAAAGAAGATGGTGGTGGGACTGAAGGCAATTCACTTGACAAGCTTAGCGGGAGTTGTGGAGGCGGTACTGGATATTGAAGTGATGATGAACCTAGGGGACACCAGCAATAGTAAGGAGAAAAAAGAGGCGAGCTTATGGAAGAAACTTGAGTTGCTAGGCTTGACGATGGAGAGACAGCCAACTTGCCTAGCGACTGTAGAAAACTTGGGGATAATTGGCAACTTTTGGTTTCAGGAAAGTTGTCACTTTCAGATTGATTGGAACACAATTCATCAGTGGTCACTGGTGTAGTTACTGTCAGGCTGTCGACAACTGACAAATAACCATCCCCCCTCCGCCTTAACTTTTCTCTAGCAGCAGTTCTTAAGGAGGACAAGTTTCTGGGAAGACCCTCTTTAAAGGAACTTGATCTTGGACTCAGGCTACCCTGGTAGAGTGAATTGGCCTTTAATGCTTGACTGCCCGAGTGCCGAGATCGCAGAGATTTTGGTGATATGGATGAACATAAAGCATTTTGAGTTGAATCAGACAAATCAGATGTGGTACCGAAGCAATGAGCAAGCGATCTTGAACAACTAGCTTGAGCATTGGTCAGCGATGATCCCACCAGATAGGCTCGAAGGTGAGTTGCTAGGTATCCAAGGCGTTCTTCACTGATTCCAGTTAATTCAGCAATTGATGGTTTCCTCATGATTAAATCCTTCATCTGTTACCCCCAAAAAAAAAATTCATAACTTGGAAAACTCAATTTATTATTGAGTAGCACTATCTTGTGTTTGTATGTGCACTAATCATTGTAAAAATCACACACCTTTGAAATCAATTCAATTCCCAAAAGCTTAAACTTTTCTGAGCACCAGAAGTATGCAGCTCTGCCATCTAGACTCTTTATAAGGAATGATCGACCAGAATTGTCTGCTGGGATCTCATCAATTACAACAGCAGAGCACTCAGATTTACTACTTAAAGTAAGTAGTCTCTCTGTATGACCATCATCCCCAATAAATGTGAGGCGCAAATCAGATGTTGGCAAGATTGTGAGACTTAAATCCCCTCTGCACAAATATGAAGCAGTTGAGAAAGTGGAAAACAGATAAAGCAGGTAAGATCCCCATATTTAATCAGGGGAAAAATTTTATCAAAAGCAAACAAGTTACTAAACAAACATTAAGAAAATAAGAGTTAATAAATCATATAAATAAGCCACAAGGAGCTCCTAAATAGAGTAAATACTATGCATGATACTAAACAAACACTACAAAAATAAAAGTTAATAAATCCTATAAATAAACTACAAGGATCTCCTAACTAGAGTAAATACTATGACATATTTCAAGTTTACACAGACTTAGAGAACTGATCTAGACTCATCTCCCTAACTACATAATGGCGGCTAGAAATCACAAAGGCAGCCCCATCAATACACCACAATTACCTCTGCCTAATAGAAAGCCACCTATTACCCCACCCTCAAAACACATTGCATACAATGCCTCATTTTTTAGCATGTTGTCCCTCAGCCTCCATGTTCTAGAAAATGACATCCAGAACCAATGTAAACATGTCCAGATCCAATTTGCTCCAAACATGTCCAGATCCAATCTGCTCCTGATTTCTATCTGTGAATATGGTAGTAGCTTTAGACAAGGTCAAATTAAGAAAACTGGAACTCCTATGGTGCATCCAGCCAGAAGGCACTGAAATTATTATAATTTCATTTTTGTTTATTAACTTGACTAAACAAAAATAAAATATAAATTGTTGGTGTCAATAACATAATCTTCGCATCCACCGCCAACAGAGATTTTGTTAATTGTTAACCACTCATCTGACAGATATAATGATATAGGTACATCTACAGAATGAATGATTGAAACATAAAGTCCTTCCATAGAATGATTTAGGTATTAACTACAAAAATAAACATAATAAAGGG
Organism: Swietenia macrophylla; assembly: GCA_032401905.1. Taxonomy (NCBI): domain Eukaryota; kingdom Viridiplantae; phylum Streptophyta; class Magnoliopsida; order Sapindales; family Meliaceae; genus Swietenia; species Swietenia macrophylla. The sequence continues at coordinate 7,611,329 of CP135569.1, read as the reverse complement.
ACAAATAACATCACATAACAAAGAAAAACAGCAGATATGCACACAAGTACAAGACAAATAATGAACAATTCAGAGCCCAACAAATTTCAAGACAAATGCAGAGTATTACGTTGATTAACTTAGCATCACAAGTGCACTAAAGTCAACACGTAACACTCAATTGCACTGTAATCAAAAAACTGACCATACATATACAAAAGCAGCAGCAAACCGTATAATATAGGAGATGAAACTACCTTTACTTCCCCTTAATTCAGAGATCATTATAGTATACGCCCACTTTACCTACAAGTCAAAAGATATATTTATTTGGAAGCATGAACGTTATCACCATCAATAAACTAAATGCAGAATCCTACAATTTCTACCATCATCCACCACTACTGGATATACGTTCCAACAATATTATTTGACAGACAGACAGTTGTTAACACTAGAGGAAATTAACCGATAAATACAGTCCTAAATAAGAATCTATACATGCAACATAGAGAAAATTGAAACAATGTAATATCTCACTAAGACCAGTTTTAGTTAAGACAGTCATATTGCGACACCCTAATATTATATACAACTCCAAACTTTTGATGAAGTAATTAAACAAGAAAAATATTTTTAAGATCTGAAAATACTTCAAGAAGTCAGGAGTATCATCACAGGAATGCAAAATTTATTCGGATAATGGTTATCATACAGTTTCCATGGCAATGATCATGTCAAAAGCACATGCATGTGTGTCCAGCAATGATCAAATCAATTAAGAAAATTTGGGGGAAAAAAAGGCACAATTTTTTTTGTTGGCAAGGATTATTTCACCATTAATTAGTGAAACAAAAGGAAGCCATTCTAGTCTAAAGAAACGAGTAAATTTTCATCTGATATACTAACATGCAAACTCACAGGCACATTAACATTTTTTACATACTGCAAAACATCAGAACATTTTATCATATATATTTTAAACCAGCTGTCAGCATCTGATATTGCAGCATTACTGCTTATCATAGAGCAATTTCATTGCCATCAGATAGCTGCAAAAAGCACCAACGAATCCATAAAGACAACTTGGCATCCGGCATAACTAAAGATGTTACAATAATTTTAAAAAATGCAGCTTCCTGGTAAAACACATCTATGGCTTTTTGTATTTAAAATTGTTTCATTGCAACGGATCAAAGCGATAGCAAGAATAGCAATAAAAAAATCATCACACATCCAAATATCTCAAAAATAAATGATAGGGACCTATTCTTAATGGAGAAATCCAAGGATGTTAATAATTTCCATCAAAGATTTAACAAAACGTCTAAGGATTAATCACATAAGAATCAACTTGCATACACGTCTTTTAGTCCTTTTTCTATCTATTAAGAATAAAATTTTGCAGATCAATACACGATCAAATATGGCCTCGACAATACAACTCTCACATTTTTTCTATACTGATTACTTGCACCAATAGTCAGCAACGAAATGAGTAAAATAATCAAAACCAAAATGAAAAACATGCTTCAATCACATAGAGAGGCAAATAGAGAGACCACTCACCTTACAGAAGTAGGGCATAATAGAGTCCCCTGCTTGTTGATTTTACCTACTCGAATCGAAACAAGCGGTATGCAAAAGCACCTCGCCAGCATACAAACTTCCGACGGCTCAAAGTGCTGTTATCGTATCAAATCAAATCATTCGCGAACAAAGGAGCCAATCATTACCGCAATCAATAACAAACTCCCCAAGGAACAGACATTATCAAATTTAATTGAAAAAACAGAAATCTCGGCGAGTGTACCTGACTCAGATGAGCTAACAACCGATCTTCAGCGATGCCACTGGACGCGTTCGACTTCAACAATGGCTTCAACCTCTCATCAGCCCGACAAGCTCCCATGACCTGCATATCCAGAGCCTGAAGCCACTGCATAACCCTATCTTCGCGATCGCTCTGCTGCAGTAACAAATCACCGTCTCCTTCATCGATGATTATATCCGTCAATCGCTCCGTCAACCCGATCCCCCGAGATCCGACAACTGATGTCTCGGCGCTGGTCGAAGATACCGATGACACATCGGCGTAATCATCGCCGTTTGATTGATCTGCGCGATCGTCGATTGTTTCTTGCTTCTTAGAGTTCGACATCACAAATTTCGTACGGATTTTTTAATCTAACACGAATTCGAAACCTAGATTCCTATCTATACCCAAAAAATGCTAAAATATTTCGAATTAAAAAATTTAACTAATGAAAAATAACAGAGAGAGAGAGAGAGAGAGAGAGAGAGGATATATCTTTCGCAGAAAAAAAAAAATTCGAACTCTGGATGCTTGGTTGGTTGCAGAAATGGAAAGATAGGGGGGAGTTGGTCTGTGAGAATATATATACAACTACAAAAAGGATACCCAGACGGATTCGAAAGTGCGGATATCGTTTATTAAATCGAGTTTTCTCATCAGTTTGAGATCCGTGACGTCATCCGTGCCTTTGAGGGGTCCACAATTAGTTTGTTGTTGACGGATCGACACGTCAGATTGAGGTTTCGTTTGTTGCGTTTGTTTATCGGAGGCGGTGGGAGCCGAACCGAGGGCTAAGGTTAACGAGGAAGAACGAACAAAAGGCGTTGCGTCCGACTGTGGAATATGTGATTAGGTTTCTTAATTGGAAAATTGTGAGTGAAAGGGATCGATTAGTTTAATAATTTGAGACCCAAAATTCTTTCACAGGGTGAGTGTGACCCCAGAAGTGGGAGGAGAAGTCTATAACTCGGAGTCTGTGACAAATATCTCTTTCTCTGTGGGTCCCCCACATTGACTCTCATGTGCAACTGGATGGATTTTATTGTAACATAAACAATATGTACGGGTCATGATTGCCCTCGCGAAACAGAGAAATAGTATTTGCATTATTATATAAACGGGGATAATAATAATCAGGTCCCTAGAGTTTAGTACAATCTCAAATAAGATACAATTTGTATTTCCTTTTCGTAAGAGGCACTGCTACTCCTTCACCGAGACCTCACTAATGAATTCGTTAATAAAACTAAATGATTTAGGTATCATATCTGCTGAAACTGAAGGCACTGACTCGTCTGAAAATAAATTACGCATTACATATCTATGAACTGGAATACTCAATTCTGTGATTAGAATTCTATATTTTTTTGGGTATTTTTATGAATTAAAAATTACTCAGTTAAAAATTTTAACAGAGGATTTAAAGATTCCAACACCTAAGGAATTGAATTTCCAATTAACAATTGGTTTGATTTTTACAAATAAATAGAGAAATTAACCCTCAATCCTATGTCATAAAAGATTTAAGAGGACTGCTATAACCTACTGTCCCTTGCAATGCCACAACAATCAAGCTTAGTTCAAAAACACAGAATTGGAAATTTTTTTAAAAAAATATCAATCATGGATTAAAAAAACTCTTTTATCAGCCCGGCTGAAAACCAACCGGGTAAATCGGATGGGGACTTTTAGGAAGCATGCAATCATAGGAAACATACTAAGTGACTTCTACCATCACCACCTCACAGCTAATAAAACCAGGAACAAGAACCTGAGATTGAGCAGCAGATTTTGAAATAGCAATAGCAAAACTGCCTTAGGTACCATATAAAACACCATACAGGAAATACCAATCAAGGATATCTAAAAAGCTGCTTCTACAACTTAATTATAGGGTCATTCTATTTTAAGGTGTAAAACTGTAGTCTAAAAGTCTGCACAAAGCTGATTCATTTGGTTTGGTTCAAAATTTTCCGATGCAAGAACCCAAATTATGAAAAGCATCTGTATCGAATCTAAATGTTACTGGATATTTCTGTCTAGCAAGAAACCTATGGCAGGAGATCTGAAACTTTAGATCACTTCTTCTTCTTTGGTTCTTGAGCATACTCATCAATAAGTGCCTGAACATCTTTCCAGAACGGGCCCTCCACCAAAATTCCATCTTTTGTGAACCTGCAACAGATACGGAATACAGAAATGTAGAGTTAAAATATAAATCAATGCAGCTCTTAACTCCAAAAACCTATAACAACAAATGTGGACATCTACATGCCAAATTGAGCGAGTGAAAATGAAAGCAAGATTGAGTGTGTGTGTGTGTGTGTGTGTGTGTGTGAGAGAGAGAGAGAGAGAGACCACTGGCTAACGCTTTTAGTAAACTGTACTGGTTTTCCAGCAGAAATTGATTTTGGATCAGCACTCGCTATTTTCAGTGCGTAGAGATCAGAAAATCTAGGTGATTTGGAAGAAACCACCAAACCAGTGCTATTGAAGAAACCCTGTCAAACAAATTTGCTCTTTGGATGGTTAAGAACACAATACAGTGAAAATTAGATATGCTCTAAGAGCAGAATGATTGCACTGTCCATGTGAATAATGGAAAATTTTTACACTACTAGAAAATTTGGGGGACAAAACCAATGCATGCACTCATAAAAAAACATACAAAGCTATAAAAATTAAATGTTATTCATCCGTTTGTGGAGGAAAGACCTACAGCAGCACCATCAAACGTTATCCCTGGTGTCCTTGCTTCCAGATTCCTCCAACCACACAGGATCCCTCACATACCTAGGCATGACCTACACCAACCAAATCTAACAAAACTTAGCTAAGATCACAAAGCTCCCCAGAATTCGAGATTGCAGAAAAAGCTGCAATGGGACAAAACTTACACAACACCTACCTAAAATTACCCAACACCAACTCACCAAGTCATCTACTACTAAGCAAAATTAGCTCAAGGCGCCATCCAAACAAAAACCAAAAATAAATGAATAATCCAAAACAAATTATTAAAAAAATTTGATACCAACAGCATGCAACACACTTCCATGGAATTAATAAAGTTCATTTTCATGATTTGTAGAACATTTCCATAAAAAATTTGAACATGTTATAAAGAAATCCACTTTTGATTGGCCTATAAAGTATGTATCACATTACCTGATTTACAGACACTTGTAAAAGTTTATTATGAATGTTTAACATTTTGAATTCACATTACCAAAAACTCTAGCCATTAATCCATTTAAATTATGCAAGTTGTCATAGTTTATTATGCGAGTTTAATAACTAACTATTAGACATTACTAAATTTAGCACTAAGACATGTTACCAATGCAATGAGGCTTCACCAGCCACTGTGTAATCTTCAGAAAGAAAGAGTAATCAGCCAAGTATAGAGATGACTTCAACATAGTACAGATTTATAAATATTGATATTACATTTAATCACATCAAAGGTCATTTTGGGTTAAACTTAAAACACTATACACAATCTCGACACTAGACATTATACGTTTGTAAAAACAGAACTATGAATATGTTATCTAACAAAATATCTACCATGACATTAAATATGAAAATAGGTACTTGCCTCAGGAGGGTAAGTAAATAAGATTGCATTCTTTTCCTTTGTGTGTATGAGTAGCCGCAATATCCCATTGAAAACTATATATTTGTGAGAGTCAAGGATCCAACACACTTAAAAGTGATAGCAGTTAAGATATAATCGCACCCATAAAATGTATTTGGTCCAGATGGTTGCCAAGACAACAATCAAATCAAAAAGGGCAAACATCTAAAACTTCAAATAGGCAATCCTGTTTCTCTCTCTGGTGACAAAAACGCCCCAGCTAAACCAAATAAATTTGTTATGTTCAGTTAATTGTATTTAATTATATAATCAGACCAAATAAAAAAATTAGGCACTAAAATGTATAGAAGTTCGTTCCATCAAGCTCCAAATGACAAAAATTTCAATAATCTAGCATAAAGCTGAAAATATGTTTTAACAGTAAGTCGAAGAACAGTATTCTTCATTTCGAATTTCAATAAAACAATCTTCTTTCGTTGGTGAACACCATTCAAAACACATCAAAACAAACAAACCCTTAATTTCTCCAGTTCCTGGACACTCTCAAATCAACCAAACAGACTCTAATCTCTTCTATTTCCTGTCCAGTTACTCAGCAACCAAATATAACTCAATCACTACCGGGCCAAAATTAGCTAAATTTAACGAAATAAACATCAAAAGGATATAATACGATGCAGCCGATCAAAAAGTCTCGATTCTCGGGGAACTTCTTTTTGTAAAATTGAGCAACCAAAGCAATAACAATGATAATTGTCCCCATCAACAACCTCACATTGCTCATTGTCACGTCTTCCACGTATCCACGACTCGTAACAACCTATTTCAACCGTATACAAACAAAAAGAAAACACTCATCACAAATTTAAGAAAATCAAGAAACGTCTACCTCAAGATCAATTCATTTAATCAACGGATCCAGGTTTTGCTCGTTTACCTCCGAAACAGACTCGTCGAGGATGTGCTTGATGGAGTGGTGATCTAAGAGATTGGCCTTCTTAGAGTTTTTGTCCGTCATCTCTGATGATTTCTTTTCTTGCATTCTTTTCTGTCTTCGTTTGCCAACGGTTCAGTGAATTCCAGAGCAGTGAGCAGTTGGCCAAGGCTTATAAAGCCGGGATGCGTTATGGAACCGATGAGCGTCGACGTTGTGCGCTTCAGCGACGCTGCTTAATCTTCTATAATTTACGGTTTTGATTTGAATGGTCAAATTTCTTCCTTTCCATAACTTCGTTTTTTTTTTTTCTTATTTATTCAGTTACTTTTCTGCATATTTTTACTTTTTATTTTAATAATTTGGTACCTTTTTATCCAATCATTTCTGTATAATTATTTCTATTAATTTGGCGCCAGTAATTGAGTGTCTACATTATTGTCAAAATAAATCATGTGTTAATTTGACACACTTCCAACAAACCCAGTATGCGCATTGCATCATCTCGTTTCCACAATAAATCCACAGATTATGAAGCACTGTTCCATATGCTAATGACGTTATTCCTATGCTAATCCTTTTTATATTCCTCTTATTTTAGAGGACAAATATTGATGCTCACGATTCATTTAATCTTTAACAAATTAACTAGCAATATTCGGCTAGTGTTGAACAAGTAAACGAAGGATGGAGTGAGCGGGGCGGAGGGATGGAGCCACAGTCAAAGAGGCTTCGATTTCACTTTATTGACGGTATTCTTGGTAAGCAACAACCGCACACCCCTGACAAGCTCTTCTTTAACCATGAACAATACAGCAGCTGCAAGAACACTTTGTACGATTTTCGTCCCCATACCTTTGTAAAAGCCGTAGAACCCTTCATATCGGATCATCTTGGGGATGGCATCCAATGTGCCTGTACATTGTAGGATAATAAGACATCAAGACATAAATGAAATTTAAATAACTAAGAAAGAATGGACGGAAAGGGATTAGATTCTTGACCAGATCATGAGGTAGCTTACGGCTTCCTCTAATTTTGACCATTTTCATACCAGATTATTTAAAGGAAACAAAAAAAAAAAGCTAAGGCTAGATTATGGACAAGACCATACACAGTTCAAGGATATAGCCAATGGTTTTATAACTCATCATATAACGAGTTTCATCATAAAGATCCAAACCTTTGTAGTGGCGCCTTTTATCTCCCGATGCAACTTGCTTTGCTTGAAGTCTCGCCTATAAAGACAAAAGAAGCAACAGTGAATTAGAAGTAATTAAATTAAAGAATCAAAATATATCATTTTTGACAATTACTCTCCTATTTATACAAGCAAGGTCTTGCAACCTAATGACATAATGATTTTGGAAATCTTGGCTGTGAAGGAACGTTCTGTCAGGATTTGAATATAGGACACTTTCTCAAATAAGATAACACCCTCTACACGCCCATTTCATATACCTTTACAACAAGAAGCGGATATGTGATAACTGTAGCGCCAAGTTTTGCCAAAGCTCCAAGAAGAAATATCTAGCAAAATCAAGCAGTTCATTCAGATTAAAAAAAAATTGAAAGGGCAGAAAGCATTATGCACCCACTGAAATCCTAAGTCAAGGTAATGGGTTTAAAGAAAAGTTGTTGATGGAAAAGTGAAGAGAAAGCTAACCTCTACAGCAGCAACTTCATTATTATTCTTCTTGCTCAAGGTGCGTCTTTCTTTCAGCTTCTTTAACATGGTTTCATATAGCATAAATTGTATGGAAGGATTGCTTACCTAGAGGCCACAGTAGGAAAGTTAGAAACACTTCTTAGGCATCGACGAGAGTTAGTTCTTACGTACCATTATCAATGCTGGGAATACACCCTTCCAAAAGCCCCAAAGTCCAGCTTCACCATAGACTTCTTGAATCTGTAAATATTCCACTTCAAAAACATATCACAAATAATTTTACCAATGACTCACATCAACAAAATAACACAAAACAAACTGCAAATACAAATCTAGTCATATCCAAAATTTTGAAATTCTAGTGAATGAAACCCAAAACTTTCACCTAACATAAACATTGAAACTACCTACCCAATCAAAGATTCAATTAAATATTATCCACAAACACCACAAATCCGGGAGTTCAACAAATATACAAGCAGCATTCTGATGTTACAACCAATCTTCAGATAGGTGACATATGGGGCAATAATTTCATACATCTGGCAAAGTCCACCTAACTAAAGTTTGCAGAATACTGATGGGTGCAAACTGAATCCTTAAATTAGTGTTACTTAAGTGACGAGGGAAAATTTCTGAGCTTCAGTATCATGAGTAAACAGAATGAGCAATTGATATACCCACCACATGACTAGTACCAAAAGGAGGGGGCTCAATTGCAGCATGAATTGTTTCATCCGAAGATATGGACTCCAAATCACTAGGCTGGGACTTCTTTGGTATTTTTGTATGAGTCTGCAGGGTAACAATAGTTTGAAACATGAAATGAAGTGGAAGATTAGAGAGAGGGTAAGATGCTAATGTCTCGGTTGACACATAAATTACCTGCATGCGGGTAACCACTACCCAAATGGGATTTGTAAACAACACATTCACACACCTACAAAATGAGGCATCAAACATATTTGAGTATCAAATTGCATTGACATGAAAAACAAAAAGGGGAAAAAAAAAGGAAGAAAGAAATCAATAATAGATGATTCTCACTTGACTCTCAATTTATTAAAAAGTATGAATACTGAACTAATTAAAATATAAAGTTTTGCCAAGGAGTCCATGAAAGAATTGAAACAAGTCAAGGTCTGATGACCCTTTTAGGAGAAAATTATTTTGTTCAGGAAGGATCTAAATCTTAGGGCAGAATAACGAACAACAAACGTTAAATACAGACATGGACTACGTGAATAAAAGTCAATGACCCCGAGTCAATGACCCTGCCCGTGACCAAGGGGGGTCAATATGATGTGAAATGACAACAACAAACATAGCACCCAAGTGTTCTGCAGAATTTAGGGATTCACAATTATTACATCCAAGATCTCAAGTTTTGAGTCAGACATTTCAACTTTTATGCAAGAGTTTCAAGTGTTTTAAGTCAGAATTTCAAGTTTCGTGTTTGTGAGTTTCAAGTTTTTTGTTCGTGTTTTCAAGTTTTGGTTAGATGTTTCAATCTTTGTGTTAGATGTTTCAAGCTTTGTGATAAAATTTACAAGTTAGGGGTAGGTTCAACTTTTATATTAAGAGTTTTAAGTATGAATTACACTTTTGTGTAGAGTTTCCAAGTTTTGCACAAGAGGGTTCAAGTTTTGTGTGTGGCTGTGATTTTACAATGAATGCAACAAGCCAAGCCCTAAAATTTAAAGATATACAATAAACCAAATCAGTAGGACTCTATAAAAATTACCCAGCTAAAGCAGCCACCACAAGTGATGAAAACATCCCAACTGATCCATCACCCATCCCTTTCCTCTTCTGAGCAAGTGCAGCAGCTTCAGCTTTGTTCCTGAATATTTGATAGAAATAATAGTAAACACCCTGTATCATAAAAATGGCGAGGATATAAGAAATCAAAAGATCAAATAAAGTGATGAATCACAAAGTGGAAACAAAAACCTATTCATCGAGGCAACGAGCATATAACTTATTCCTTAGTATGTATATAAAGAAGTACTCTTGAGACAAAAGGTACTGGTACAGTAGAAGCAACATATAAAGTTTTGTGCTAGCAACATACTGACATATTCCATTTTACAAATAGTCTGCCGGATTCAGGATAAGTAAGGATTTGGACTAAATTAAATCGTATGAGCTTTAGCTTGTATTTTAACCAGTCTTAAAAATATTCAATTAACCTTCCAGCGCAATCTCTGGGTTACTTCTTATCCAAATTTGATGTCAAAAAGGCTTAATAAGCTTCGGAAAAAATTAGTGGGTTAGCTGTAAGTGTAAACAAAAGTTTACTGTTTAGGCAGACACCATTATAGTCAATATTGAGAAATGCCCCAGAAACTCAAAATTGGTAACTGATATTTATCGTCATCATAAGAAGAACCATAACAAAGAAAAGAAATACAGATAATATGTCAAGACCTAAATGCAACACTGGCACACCTCTCAGCACCATGGGACCACAAATCCACTTACGTTGAAAATCACAATGTATCTATCTGTCATGTCTGCACTCTGCCAATTATGCAGCGATTAGTTTAAATGATTTCATGTTCAAATCTTACAATTCGACAGATATCTCAGCAACCTCCTAAGTTTTTCAAGTTTGAAAATTATATGAAGATTAAGTCGCACTCTAAGAGTTCCTAAGCGTAAAATTAGGAAACAATTCTTGCATCAAAATAATACAAACACTTGTTCTTTCACACATTCTAGGCAACGAATCAAGGATCAACACAACTCAACATCCCCTATCTTCTCAAACACACAAGCAGACAAAATTACAGCCTTCAAGTCAAAAATCAAAATTAACAAGCAGATATTAAGCGGCATCCAAGAGAAAAAGCTCTCAATAAATCTGAAACATCAAAAAAAAAAAAATAGCTCTTCCTCACCTGAGATGCAGCTGAACCGACAAGAGACGGAGTTAAACCTCCATACAACCGCTCCCATCCCTCATGTTTTACAACCTACACATAAACCATCAAGAAACATCCATAAGTTGAACTACAGAACTATAAGTTACAGCTTACATTCTCGTTATTTCCAACCTGTCACCTCCACTCAGCTTTCAGCAAGCTAATTTCATTCCATTAACGTCAGTTAAAAACATATAATTTTAACACCAGCTCTGAAAAAAAAAATCATCCGTTTTTCCCCGGTTTTGTACCATGAAACAGAATACACAAATTTGGAAATGAAATCAGAAAACAGAAAAAGTCAAAAAAGAAGTCAAAAAAAAAAGAAAAATAACCTGACACATTAGTTCAAAGATTCCAGGCTTCCTCTTCCCTTTCTTCACATCACGCTCGGTTTGTTGCCGGGCATTTACCTACACAGATCCGCCAAAAATTTCAAACAGAAGTTACAAGAAAATGAAAAATAAAGATCAGGAACAAATCGTACAGTTTGAAGAGGATAAGTGATAAGCTGAGCGATGATCCCTCCACCAGCTCCAGCCAGTCCATTGATCAAAGCGTCCGACATCGTAAACACAATTTTACCAAGAAAACTCCCGATGCGTTATTTTCTCGGAAAATTTAATGATGAACGAAAAAAAATAAGAGAGCGATCTAAATTTTCAAACAGAGAGAGAAGAATGTCTTCGAGCTTAATGAACCGAAACATTAACATAAATGTACGCAAGCTTTTGCGTCTGCTACCATCTGATCAGAGTCTAGATCGCCGTGACTCTGTTCCGATTGTCTCGTTCAAGAAGGAAATGACGTGAAAGGAGGCTTTTCGGATGTTATATGACCAATTTATCCCCGCATTAAAATGTTGGCTATATAGTTCTGTTTCTCATCGTTGAATTATTTTTGGTATTTCCGCACATGCGTGTTTAATGATCCCACCAAAGTTTATTTATTATATTATGGCCGCCATATCAAATTCGTTCCCGGTGGCTAATTAAATAATAAAATAAAATATAAATAAATGTTTTTATTAATTACAAATTCTTTGCAAACTGAAGATGGGTTGGATATTGGGTAGTTCCAACTTTCCGGCTGTATTTTCTCTTCAAAATTTATTTATGACAATGAAGATAGCGACCTAATGTGGACCTTCTTATTCAAAAGCATCGTTTTACAAGTCAAATGGGCCGGATTGGCTCGTGTCCGGCCCATTATTCTGTCGTTCAAGCTGAGCCTAATCTTACGGGCTCGTCAGCCAGATGAAACTAAGTCCATTGATTGATGCTAAAATCGCCTCTACAAAATTCTGATTATACCTCTTTTCTTGGTGCTTGGTAATGCTTTGGAATCCGTTTTCTATTTTCAGGAAATGGAAATGACAAACAATTTGCTGCATAAAACGTTTTTAGAAAACGACCTCTATAAAACAAAATTGATATTTTACTTTTGTGAAAATTCTGAATCCGTACTTCTAAAAGGACTTCCTTCTACCATAATTTCTATTAATAAACTTTCCACACTAGCAAACGTCCAAGAATTGTTAATTACACTGCATATTAATCACTCCAGTTTCTCTCAACTTGTCATTTTTCTTCTTCCTCGACACCAAAAACTCGTCGTCGTCGTCGTCGTGACTCGCAATGGCCAGTCAAGTTTCTCTCCAATAATTATTCTGCAAAATTAGGATTTTTTATTTTTATTTCATTATTTTTCTTGGTCAGTTTCATTATTTTGCTCACGGGCAGATAAAGGGAACGGTTTTAGCTAGTCCCTTTTCATCCCTTTTCTTTTCCATCAGTTTGCAAGGTGTCAGTGCTTTTAGCCTTATGATTTTCTTTGCCTCTTTATATGGGAGAATGGGAGAGATGAGATTAACATTCAACTTGCATTTCCTTCTACAACTTTGATTTCCACTGAGTTTCAAATGGCTGTATTGATAGTGTAAAAGGAGATGTAATTAATGCGATCTTTTTTCCTGCACGCTGTGAGTGCTTTGCTTGCCTATGCTTTTCAAAAATTGACCATTTCCAGTAGAGTCGAATTGTTGATTAATGTTCTTTTTGAGACAGTTCGTAACTTCTCCAACCTTTGATGGAATATGATCTGAACCTTTTCATCATAGTCTCACGAGAGGCATTCTTTCCGGTGCTTCACCGAGGAAGCAGTAACTACTGCGTTGGCCGAGTATCCTCTGGAGTTGGTTTTGTTTGAATTTGAGGCTTAGAAATCCACTTTCCTTAGGTTTACCCAAAGAATCCCAGCAGATTGTTGTTAAATGCACCCAATTCCTTTCACCCGGCTCCATTGGATCAAGAAAAGTTCGTACACTTAGAAATGAACTACCTTGTAGCAAACACGCTGAACTTTTCTGTTGGACGATAAATCAAAAGTCTTGAAGCCCGCTGCAAGGAACATGGGCCTTTGTTATGAGATGGGGACTCTATTCCTACCCGATATCTGCCATCCATCACCCAATTTTACCTTGTGAGACTCCTTAATAAGATTTTTATGTGAGATGGGTCACATCATCCACAAGCAAAAGGAAATAGGTCTGAGGTTTGGGAGTTCTAAATATAATTTTTAATTAAATTAAATATAAAATTAAAAAATAAATAACAATGCATAATTAATCTTATACTTGAATTTTAATTTTTGACTGACTCAACTAATCACTTACGTGGCTTGTCTCCAATACTACTGCAGCTCACAAAGCTTTCACTTTTTTACTTTTTTTTTTTTTTTTGGATTGTAGTGCTTGGTGAAAAGAATTTATACCAAAACAATAATTGACAGAATTTGTTGCCAAAATTAATCCACACACCAAACCATTAATTTATTTTAAAAGGTTGAAGATGAGATGAGATAGTAACTCTACACGGTGGAACCTCTTGTAAAACATGTCCGAGTTCAAAGTTTTTGCGTTGGTTGGGGTCCCGGCATGTTTTAAAAGCAATATCAAATGTTAGTTGGGTCCGTTTGTTAAATGATAGCCACAGCCCATTTGCTGGAAATGGACTGAAAATGCATGGACTTCCCTGTAGTTGAAGAGGATAGACAACAAGAATCTAATGGATTTTTTATTCTTATAAATTTTGCAATTTGGCAGGCACAAAAATTTACATCCATTCCTACCCACCAAGTTTTGTCTTGATTGTTCGGCCACTGATAGTGCGAGAATTCGATTACAATAATATCTTTTCCGAATGTTTGTATATTAGGAGACTACAGTAGACTCGTGTGGTCCTTCTTCAACAAAATATGCTGCATTATTTTGAATAGAGACTTTGTTGTTGTAAACCCAATGGTGCATGTTTTGGTCCAGCGAAAATTTCTCTCAATTAGAGTACTTATCTTTATCCTTATTCGTAATTAGGGAAGTTATTTACGATTAAAAACGAGTTACGAACATTTATAATTGGTTGAGAAAATGTTAAAATATGAAGTTTCTAAACATACTATTTAAAATACTGTTTTTGTTTACTTTTTTAGTTTGTAAATGATTGAAAATCTTTAATTTGCATAACACATGTAATAAAAACTTGGGTTTGATTATTGCCTTTAGAGAGAATAGATTTGGCCCTAATAATCGTTTACTTTTGATCCACATTTTTGTTGTTTATCCCAATTTTGACAATAATTTAATGAAATAAGCCTAAAACCCACAAAATTATAACAATTTTGTTGTGTCAAAGGAGTCAACTTCTTCGTCTTCCTTATCCAACATCATACTTGTACTGAATTAAAATTTGATATAAGAAGCAGAAGAAATGGCCAACTTGCCGAGTCTAAAGGGTACAAACAAAAATTAAAATTAAAATAAAATGCATGGAAAGTATTTCACAAATAGACAACACATGCCTTCCTCCTTCCTCATCTTTCTCCAGACAATCACAACCGTTGAATCCCCCCTCCTTTTTTTTCTTTACCCAAACCGGCCTCACACAGAGCACTGGTCCAGCGGTCCAAAAAAATGATACATGGAAATCGTTGTACATTAGTTTGATACATACTGCGTGAACTCATGGTCAGATTCAATCCCAGCCATTGTTTCTGGCGCCAAAACCACCTCGAGATCAACGCTGCCACCACCTTCTCTCCCCGGGAAAGCGGAGATCTTACCGTCAAACTTGTTAGCCTTACCGCTCCTAACTGCCAAGGGCCGGCCCCACCCGAAATCGTTATCGTACATCGGAAATCTCGGAGAGCTACCCATCGTCATTGATGCACCGTCGAAGTTCCCTAGAGGAAACACCCGAGGATTATTCTCCCAATCCTCCACAAAACGTCGTACCGTTTTATCGTCGTGAGCATTCACATTCTTGTTCAGCTGCTCCGCGCACCAGCGCAGATCTTTAGACAACACGTCACCAGCTGAAGCGTAAGTGGGTATGCTTTGAATTGCGTTACCGAAATAATATGGATCCAGCTTCGGGTTCAACCTGTGACGGCAATTCACTGCCATTCTAAACGTCGTCATTTTAGTCACGTGTAGTTTTCTCGCACGTGTTACTGCCCGCCATAGAAGGGAGCATAAAGATTGGAAAGATGATATCTCAGCATTCGACTCTCTTTTTTTCAACTGGGTGTTAAGATATGCGTCATTACTTTGCTTGCCGAGTAACTCCACGGCGTCAATGTCGCCGTTATTGATGCATACCTGGTTGTTAACTCTTGCCTTCAGTTTTAAAATAGATTCCCTGGTGAAACTGAAGATTCTTTCACTCAAGGGTTGGTTTTCATCGAACGTCACCTTGAGTCCATCGTCAGGGATTCTTAAAACCGCCGGCGAAATCAACACTGAGTCGCGGCAAAAATTGGGCTGTTTCGAGATTTTCTTGACTCCTTTCGAGAGTTCAGCGAACGTGTTAAAGAAATTCCAAAACGACGTGCCGTCCGTGACCGCGTGGTTTGAAACGCAACCAATGAATACACCGTCAGCCAGTTCGGTGACTTGGACGGTCAGAATTGGTTTATAATGGCCCTCGTAGCTGACAGCTCCATCGAGAGCGAAGAAACTCTTGACCATGTCAGGGACGTGAATTGGACTGATAACATCTCGAATGGACCAAACAGTGGCGTTTTTGTGAATGAAATCGACACCTGCGTCGTTGCAGGTGATATAGATATAGCCATCGGAGTCAGTCATCAAACGACCGGCAAGGGGAGGAAACTGAGAGAGCGTTTGGGACAGAGCACGCTTCAAAAGAGAAATTAAAGAGTCAATTGGCAATGGCGGGCGAGTGAAAAGACCACCCTTTTGGATATAATGACATGAAAGCATGGGAAGGTCAGAAACCGAGAGTTTCAGGTCTCCAAGTGTAGATTTTTGGTCTGGGAAAACGGTGCATTTTGAGACCAGAGTTGGAGAAGATGAAATGGAAGCAACCATTCTCGATTTCTTCACAATTATCAGACTCTGATCCTCTGTCTTTTCTAATCTCTCAGCCTCGCCCGCAAGCTGTGTTTAATTTGCGAGTGAGTGCGTGAGAAAAGCAGAGGTGGTCTAGCTATTTATAGTGGGGGCTCACTGGCTGGGTGCATGAACGTGCTGGGGCGGTCACTGCTGTTCTCACCCTCATCATATTTTACAGATTACAATTGTCATGGTTATTGTTTATTTATTTTTTCTAATTTTTAATATTATTTTATTATTTTACTTGTCTTTTCGTTTTTGCATTTATTACCTCCCGCATGATTGATTACCACCTGTGCATGTTCCTCCCCTCAATTTTCCAATTAAGCACATGCCCCTTTTTAGATAACTAATTAATTTTCAAGAAAGGCCATTATTATTCTGTTTCTCCCTGAAAAATGATTTCAATACAAACTCCCCGTATTAAAAATTAGACTCCCTGTGGAGTCTAATATATACTCAGTAGGTTCCCAATCAAGAACTTAAGCTAATGGGGTGATCATTGTATAATTAGTGATGGTTATTAGTGGGGTGATGACACGTGCTCATTTTAGATTAAAAATGAGAGAACCTGGAAATCCCAATGCAGGGATGGGTAATTTACGAAATTAAACAAAAAATTATGAGGGTATTGACCAATTTAATAAGAGATTAATTAAGAGAAAATCATCCCAAGATTTTCCTTCGAATCTCAGGGAGATCAACAACTAAGGTCTATCTTGAACTACACAAAGCCAAAGCCCACATATACGAGATATGCACTCTTCACACCCATCCAATTTGTATCGGAATCCTTTCATGCAAGATCTAATGCAATCTGAACCCGATCCTACTCTTCAAAAGGGCAATCTCCCTGCCTATCTCTCAGCTCCACGTGGCATCAATTGATTATTATAATAATTAATTTAATTTAAAAAAAATTTAAATGAGAGTGACCTATTGATTATTAATATAATTCATACAGTGTGATCATAAAATTTAAAAATTTTATATATTTATAATGAAAAAAAATAATTTTTTTATTTATTACTAATAAATAAATTTTTATTAATTAAATAATTTCATTTTATTAACTATATTAATATAATAAAATTATTTTAATTAAAATTTTTTTATTAATTTTATTTGATTAAAAAAATTAATAATTTCAATTAAAATTACTTATTTTTTAAAGAAAAAAAACAGTTGGTATCATTTATTAATTTAACGCCAAATGTTTACAATTAAATATAATTTATATT
>CP135569.1:7449970-7593557 GCA_032401905.1 Swietenia macrophylla | reverse complement strand
ACGGAGTATTTAAGTGGACAGCCTTTTTTTAATAAATTTTTTAAATTAGTATTTTTTATTTAAAAAATTATAAAATATAAATATTAAATCGTTTTTTCTCAAATATTACTGGAAACTTTGTCTTCTTAAAAGTCATTCTCTCTGAATGACAATCAAACGGAAGACAATGCTCCAACGATTATGATTATCACAATTAAGTCCCAAAACCTAAACATTAACAATCGACGAAAACGACGTCACATCGCAGAGTTCTTTGGTTCTCGGTAAGTTGACGTACAATGAACCGTTGTACAAACGACGAAAACAAGTTATAAAAATACATTATCTCCTTATTCATGGCTCCTACCTACGGCTTGTCTGACGTTGATAGCTCCATTAATTTAATTATTCTTAACTGCGTAAGTCAAACCTTTGCAGCAGACCATGAGGTAATTCGCACAGTTTTCTTTAATGGGTTAATAACATCTGCATCCTTATAGTTTATATTTTTACAATTAAAAATATGATTCATCTATTTATATCAAATAAATCCCTAATTCCGTGACTCTTTACCTACTGAAATACTTTAAATACTTTTGCACGTTAGGCTGCGGGTCAAGAACTAGTCATTTTAAAAGAAGTCAGTCAAGGATGGATTTGATATAAATGGGAAAACTATGATTTTATTTGTGAAATTTTAAAAAAGTAGGGATTAGGACATTATTAACTCATTTTTTTAAAATTAATTAATTGGGTTAGGGTTTGCATTCATGTACCTGAGTTTGAACTCTGCATGGCATTCCCATGTACGTTCTTTGAATTGGGTGGCTTTTGGCCGGCTACTGATCGACGCTTCTTATAGCTGATAGGTTCAGGTCACCAAACTCCTCAACCTGATTCCAACACGAATCGTTTCCCATTTTTATAATCAAATTTCACCTTCTTCTAGTTTGTCGTTCTATGTATCTTCGGTGAGTTTGAAAGTGACTTGCTATTTCATGGTCATTCTAGCTGCTCTCTGTATGTTCCATTGTCAAAAATGGAGTCCCTTTGAAGTCTGCAAAAGGCCAAGCAAAGCAGGAGCCGTCAGCAGATTACGCGTTGAAAACGAGAGCACGTAACGGTGGACCGAAGACTGTATTACAACTTCGTAAGATGACATGAACCTGGCCTTCTCTTGTCATCTATCACTGCTAAACTTTGCCTTGAGCCGGTGAATTCTCACCATTTGGTGACCAAGTTGCTGAATCTTTTAACATTTGTTAAAGTTCTTGGCTCGTCATCCTATCCACCACCGAATGGGATTTAAGCTTAAATCATATCACTATTACACTAACTTATATATTTATATGCCCCTATTAATAATATTTTAATTTACAATAACCACTATTGAAAGATTATAAATTAAAACGTTTTGACAAATACTCACTCAATAGTTTCTGTTTGTAAATTATATGCACTTATGATTGTATATACTAAACAACTTATTGCATCGAAGAAGAAAAAAAAATCATAATTACAAGATAAAAATTCTTTATTTTTTTGAAGTTTTTCAAGCAAAAGTACTTAAAATAATATATTAAATTACTAGTTACTAAACTCGTAATTTAAATCGATTAAAGATAAGGTTCAGGACTATGCATTTAAATAAATTATGGTGTACTAATCAACTAAGTTACAAATACATCATCATCTTAATGTCATTTCCTATGGCCATTAAATAAGAAACCTAGTTCAAACTTATTGTCTGCCCTACCATATGCTATCCTAAATTGAACTCGTGATCAATGAATTTGTGCTAATTGTATAGAATCTCAGGGAAGATTACACTGCATTTTATTGTCCGAATTCAGTTTCAAATAATTCATTACAACGATCCAATTATTGGGTATTTGAACGCAAAGATTATTAGGGTACATGTGCCTATCATCATCTTTCATACGGGAAAGAAGACAAAGAAGTAGCAATAAGATATGTGGGACGAAGATCTTTGAAAATCTTGAGGTTCTAGCTTCGGGATTTGAACGAAACGCAATAATAGTGTAATGTATCTTGTTGTTCTATATTTTCATGATTTGGTACCAAAATACATGAAAGAGCCACTGAACATGTGCAAGGTGAGGCATGGTATGACGTGACACAGAGCAATTTTGTGTTTGGGGATGATACATGGTTGTACGGCATTAATAATTGGCCAAAATGCATGCATACCTTGAAGAAATCGAGTACTATGGTAAAAGATTTAGGCTATATGTTTCCAAGATCTTTAGCATTAGCTAGCTGCAGGTGTCAATTAATTCACACTAGTGGATTAAATATACTGAATGTTACTAGATAGCTTAGCTGGCTGTGTTATTGTCAAAGATCAAGGGTATAGTGGATTTAAATAATTAGGTTGTTAAGATACAATCAACGACATTGCCAAGAGTTAATATTTGGGTTGGTGCATTTTTTTAAGCTCTTTGGTTGGCTATTTCCAAACATCGAATTTGAACTGGACCCCTGCCTTCTTCCTTCTTTGTGTTCCAAGCTTTGATTACAGACTTCTGTAAGCTGATTTGTTAGTGGAAAGCTGTTCAATTATATATTTTGGGTATCTTTATTATAATATGCAGTAGTTTTTATGCTTTGATCCCTGTACATTTTATTTTATTTTTGTTATAACTAAAACTTTTTACCTTTGTTTGAATTTGATGCTTTCAAGCGACATAATTATCAAATAAGAAAATTAACGGGTATACTTTAAAGTTAAACAAATATATAGTAGGTATAAACATATTATCAATGAACTAGGATTTTGAATTAGGATTCTTTCTTAGTCTTTCAACTTTTTAGTTTATTTAAATGTTAACATGTTATATAATTAATAATAAATTTTTTAAATTATATCTTAAATTTTTTAATTTATATTATAAAATATAAAATTAATTTATAATTTTTATTAAAATATAATTTTAATTATTTATTATAAATTATGTCACTTATCGTTATTTTATTAAAAATAAAAAAAAAAAGACTGAAAGAAGATTTAAATTCATGATTAATTACTAATCATAAAAATATCATTGAAAGGTGTTTTTAAAATATTTTTAAAGCTGATTAACAAGATATTAAATAAAAATTTCATTTTCCTAAATAATTATGGAGAAATAATTCTCAACCAAGAGATTGTCCCTAGAAAAAATTGCCCAATAAAAAAAATGAATTGGAAAAAAGATTCTTAGTTGAGTGGAACATGGGGTTTTCAAATTAAAGATGTTCTCAAATGATTTTATTTGAAAAGTAAATGCTCTTTTAACCATTTAAACAATTATATACTCCACTCAAATGTTGACACCAACAAATCCATTAGCGCATTAGTTAAAGAATCCTGTGGATCGATGTCTTAACATATTGTGGTTACTTTGTATCTAATACCCATATTTAGTCAAAGCGAGGGCTCTTTTCATATAATCCATGCATTGAAACAAGTAAGGATAATTCCTCCATCCCACTTTCAAAGTGGATAAGCCAATTTCATTGGCAATTAACATGCCTTTCTACTATTGGGAATCTATTCAATTCATTATTGTCAAAGATCACATATCTATTGAATCCCCAAGAAGAGGAGATAAGACCCATTAAATAATTGAAATAAAAGAGGTCAATGGGGATTGAATGTTTGATTATAGAGCAAAAGAATTCATTTTCTTGGTATATATACATTCGACACCATCATTTGTGCTTCCACAATGATCCTATAAAGTGTTGGCCGTGCAAGCGCAAACATTAGAACATGTATATAAAGTTAGATTTTGTGATTTGTACAAATGATGCGAGAATCCACTTCTTTTTGAATATGATTTTTTTGCAACTAGTCAAAATAAATTTCTTTTGAAAATACCCATTTGTTCAATGTGGGGTATTTGTTCCATTGCCTTTCATTAGTGGTAAAGCCAAATGTTGATAGGTAATTGACTCAATTATGTTTGTAATCATAGATATTTGTATTCTATTCCATAATTTCACATGTTGATAACAACCAAAAAAAAAAAATTCAAGATATTGGTGGGGCAACTGAGTTTATGTGCAACAATTTTCTTCCACAAAGAAGTATTTTAGTCAAAATAACTTCATATAAAAAATGCCCATTTGTTATTCTACTATGTTTTTCTAAAACAACACGTGGGTGGATATTGAATAACTCCCTATACTAGTGGTTGATGGTTAATTATAAAATTAAATTATTAAAATATTATTAATGATTAAAATACTATTTTATTTTTTTAATTTACGTCTATTATTAGATAAAATAATTACCTATTAAATATAAGTGAGTGATTAGTAATAAGCAATAAATATTATTTACTCAAACTGTTGTTAGGCTCTAGACTTGAGGAGGCAAAATATTCAAGAAGTTTAGGATTACTTTCTTAGTATAAAGTTATAGCATAAACATAAATGACGATAACACAAGCCATTTTGTATTGTTGGACCCCAAAAGGAAGCCCAAGCCCAAGGTGCTTTCTCATTTGGGGGACTTGATAAAAGTTGGGCCAGGCCCAAATTTTGACCCGTATATTTTATGTCCCCATTCTTGACCGAGTCAATATTTTATTTCAACATGTGTCCTTCCCGATCAAGCTTGCTCAATCCGGATCCCTAACCCTAACCGAAAATCTTTGAGATTGTCATTTTATGCTCGAATCAGTTGAACTTTTGAGCAATTCACTGGAGGAATTAAGAGGTACGGGGGCGAATCGCTCAAGGAACTTGACTTCCCGCCATCAACGTCGTATGGAAAATCTCTGTGGAGGTAATATTATATTCTGTTGTTAATTTTGCTTTATTTACTTAATAATGCTGTTCCATCTTCATGTTGCTTTATAGTTCTTTTTCGGTTTTATTTCTTCTGTTTGATTTCCTAGAAATTTCAGGATCATTCAGAGATAGTGAACTGTATGAAACTAGAAGTTCGCTGCTGTTCTAGATTTTGCATTAAAAATATCAAGTCAACTTAACTAAATGGTATACTTAATGACAGTTGACAAGAGATAATTTAGTTCTCTTAGTGATCAGATAGTGAATAGTCATACTTATTAACAAAAGAAAATGCTGCAGACGTTTGCATTTCTAAATTTCTTTATTTATGCACAAGAAGTTCTTGGACTCATAATTTTATGGGTAGGGCATGCTCTAGCTTCGAAAACAGTTCTTTTAATCCTAAAACAAATAAACTTGGGCTGCTTTCTTGTGATCTTTTAAGTCTTACTGCAATTTGCCAGCCAGAAATTGATAGAACTAGTATGCGACTTAAAGACCAAAGAAAAAAGTTATAGTTTGTCCTGACTAACATAATGGAGTTTATTGGGTTTAAGTTCATGGCTATATGTTGAAGAGTTTGTTCCTATTGATCATGCTGAGCTATTTGGTGAGATTTTTAGTTCACCAGATTGGTGGGAATCAAAAGAAACTTAAATTTGGGCCATGATTTGTCACTCCTCAACAATTTAGAGTTTGGATGGAGATTTCACCACTTTTCGGGGACTGATAGATATGAGCATTGAAAGTGTTATTGAATAAATATGTTTGTAAGGTGGCTTGATATAGCTTTTAGTGATTGGTATAAGTAAAATTGTAAATCTAGATACTTATCTTTGGAATTAAAGGTTAACTGCAGGTTATGGAATTGTCAAAGCGGAGGAGAGGCCACGGATTGAAGAACTTGATTTCTTTCGTGTTAGTTGTGGTATCTTTTTGTTGCTTGCTGGTTCTGACTTTTTCACTCCTTAGGCTTCCAGATATATCATTAGGAAGGCCTTACCATACCGTGACATATAGAAAGGTGTATAGACATGAGGAGCTTGGGAAGTTTGCGGAGATGATGGTTGGAATGTTGCCTGAGGATCTTGCTTTTACTGTCTTTGTTCCTTCGGAGAAAGCTTTCGAGCTTGATCTCAGGCTACGAGTAAATGATAGTATGGCAGAAGACAATGTGAACAACACGCATGCAATAATTTCTCGAATTTTGGGTTTCTCAGCTGTACCCCGGACTCTTACTTCAGCTATGATTCCGTTCAGCAAAGAAATTTCCTACGATTCATTATCCGGGTTTGTGTTGTACATTTCAAAAGCTTCGGACGGAATGCTGGTGGTTAACAGAGTGAAATCAGAAAGGGTAGATCTCAAGAAAGGGAAGATCATTATACATGTAATGAATGGAGTGGTTATGGACGCTGATTTTGAACAATCTGTCCAGCCTGACGACAATGAAGAAGATTAAGTGAAACTAACACATAGAACCGTTAGCAATGAACAACTTTTTGATGTAGCCATTTCTCACTGTCAGACATCTGTTAATCTGTATTTTGTTATAAATTCTATAATATAGGTAGTGGTAGATAGTTGAACCATTTTCATTTTCAGCTGGCGAATGGTGTATTACTGATGGATTATATACAGTACTATGATTTTTGGCAAAAAATGTATTAAACGTATTCTCATTTCAGCATGATACGTGTTAAAATTTGTTTAGAATGGTGTGCTATAAAATTAACCCTATTTTGTTATTTTGAAGGCTGATGAAACAAATAGACAGAAGAAAGAATGAGCATACTCAATTGCCAGTCCACCAAACTTCAGGTTTTTGACATAATCGGCCAGAAAAAGGGACACGTTAGTGTTGAATAAAATCATAAGCGACATGAAGTGGAACAACTCTAAACTTTGAAGTAAATGACCAACCGTTCCTTTCTCTCTTTCCAATAACTGCAGATTCACAATCGCTGAGAGAACTGAATGGAGGATGATAACGACAACCGGTCATCAGGAATAGGCCTCTCATATAAAATCAAAGCCAGCCATACTGCCCTGAACTTAGCTTCCAGCAGCAGTGGGTACTGCAACAGGCTTTGAATCTTCTGCCTTTTCATACTCTTTGTTGAGCATCTGAAAATCAGACCAGGGTGATTCAGCAAGGTGCATGAAACCATAAGATTTAAAGCAAATAATGGATTTATGATAGGAAAAAAACTAGAATGAAGTGCAATAATGATTATGTACATGCCAAAAAGGTCGGGCCTTAAGAAAACATGATTGTTAGCAATTGCAAGTTTTCGCATTATTTACTCCAATCTATAGACAATGCCACCATGTCAATGTACCAAAGACATAGTTCTGAAATAAGTTATTTCCTGTTTGTGCTCTGATTCAGAGAAAATAGCTCACCTTGTTATTTATCAAATTGTGGAGAGCAACAACACTTCGGATAAGGGAAGAAAGATAAATAACCAACATCATATCATTTGTTTTCACTGCACACGGGGGAAATATATATGAGAAAAAAATTAAAGAAATGAAGCAGGGGGACAATGTACATAACTATCTTAAATCCCTTGCCTGCAAAAGCCTTGATCAGCTCGGACACATTAAGGTTTGGAAGAAGGTTGAACACATTCTACAAAATTTTTAAGGATGAGAATGTAAGATTACAAATAACTGGGACAGTTAAGGAAAACATAGAATGTAGGGCCAAAAAAAATTGATCCATGCAAACATGAAATAATCAATCAACTCAGTAGACTATTCTACCTCAAGAGTATTCACGTAGTTTTAGTGCATGGATATACATGATAAGAGGTTAAAGCTGCCAACATGGTTTGCATAAATGGAAAAGGCGATGGTAACAGGAATAAATAACAATACTAGAAGTAGCAAGTTGAGGCAGGGAAAACTCCAGAAAAAAAACATCATTGCAGTGTCATTTTTAAGATTCCATTTTCGTCTGCATAACAAGGTTCCAAAATGGATGTGTCAATCAACAAGGAAAGAAAGTAGATGACTTAGCTGACAACAAAAACCAAGTCACCAACACAATCGTGATGGGGAAAAGAAATTATGACGAGAGTACACTATTATAGCTAAAAACAACAGCGGAGAGCTTGCTTGAACTCAAAACACCATATTGTCACAAACAAATCCTGAGCGAACACTATAGACAATTCTAGATCTAATTGGACTTTGTTTGAAAAGAAAGTTCTAGGTGTTCAGTGGGACTCAAAAGGAATCACTTAAATATCTAATCATTTTTGGCTATACATTCAATTAGTGTGTTCAATATGCATAAATAAGAATGCACATGCATAACTGTTGACTGAAAATAGAAATAAATGGGCAACGCAAAATAAACCTGTAAATGGTACAGAATCTCATGGTTCAATGGGAGTTTCTCATCAATAACAAGATCAAGATAATTTCGTATCTCTCGAAGTTGTGCATCCAAACCTTTCAGAGCTGTAAGTTTCCCGGTCACCTGTGCAGAATAAACAAAATACAAGTTTTATGCATTCTGAAACAACAATCACTTAAAAAGAGAGAGAGAGAGAGAGAGAGAGAGAGAGAAGATAAAGAAGAAGAAGAAGAAGAAGCAGAAGAAAGAATGGTGCTTCCAAACTTTAGCCTAGTGCTACAGGTCCACTAAGGTTTCAATAGGAAATGACAAGGCAAAATTGAAATGTCAACAAGGAAGACCTCTGTTGCAAGGGTGCTAATGGTTGTATCCTTTACATCTCTAAGCAAGTGCTCAACACCTGTAAAAAGTAAAAAGCGAAGGTGAACCAAAAACATAAAGCGATGATCAAATTAATACAATAAAAAGCACCCTGCATATTCTTTGTATACGAATCAGGGACTGACTTCTTATTTATAACACTAGGATTCCTTGTCAAGAGCATACCAATTTCTTCAACTTCATGAGCCGCAATTTCAGAGGGCACATGCACAAACACCTTCTGACTTTTCTGAGTGGCATTCTGTAAACATACACACATCAAATAAGTTTCAGGAACAGATGGCAGCAGATTGTAGGAAAGGATTTATAAACATGCATGCTTTGGCGGCATTATTTTCTCCCGATTTGACACAACAATCAAACATTGTGGTCGTACTGGAGAACTTTATGTTCTTACCTCTTTAACCTCTTCGACATCATAGTAAGCTTTTGTGGGTATTCCTAGCTCCTTTGGTTGGACATCAATTATGACTAAGATAGGGTTCGGTACATATCTGCAATGAAAGCAAAAAGGGGAAAGATCAAGACACAGATTATACAATAAAAACCAGATTGGTCAAAGCAATGAAAAAGAAAAGGGTAACCAATAGAGTGCAAATTATCTGCAACACGATGAAAATTTTCTTTCATTATAGATTTCATGGTTGGTAATCTTACTTATTAAATAGTCCATGGATATCCAGGTCATTTTCTCTCAATTTAGGACCCGTGCTGTACCACCCCACAACATGCTCCTTAGCTGAAAAAATGAAAATTTTTAATACGATAACATAAGGTTCTCCATAAAAGTATACAAGAATTCAAGAGATGTGCATTGGAGTAATACCATTTATTCTCTTGAACATGGAAAACATTGATTCATGGTAATTGTGATCAAGAAACCAGATGCTTGGGTCCTTATCATCTTCTTCAAATGGCACTGAAAATTACAGAATCACATATAACATGAATGATATATTTTGTACAAATCCATAAGTAGCCAAAGTCCAACTACCACTTGAAACCAACTAGAAAGAATCATATTTAGAGAATCAAATATTTCAGTCCAAAATAGAGGTAGTAGTACCTCATCTATGTTCTTCCTGGATATTAAGTGCCACATTGTAGGCGCATAACGTAAACAGATTTGATTCGAGCATGGAACAAATACAAAATTATTCCAGCAGCAGCTCTTTTTAATTAATATTGACTTGTTTGACTGTAATTTAGAAAGCGTCCTTCTATTATTAGACGATGATTGACATCTGTTGATTAACATCTATTACTACATCTTCTCAAGTCATCTCATTTAACAGCAGTCAGCTTATACTAAAAACATTAAAGTTACGCTCATCTAATAAATAAATTCAACACGAACAATTTAAAGCTACAATCAAGCTCAATTTACAATATTTGTGAAAACATTGATACAATGAAGAACAACAAACTCAGCAACTCGCCTGCATAATCAAAATTAACTAAAATCGAACTAATTTATAAAATCTAGTCTAGAGCGAAGTCAACCGAAATCAACATTCCGTAAATCATCACGAAAATTCATCTACTGAAAATTTAAAAAAACAGATCGATGAAGAAATGATACAATGAAGAACAACAAAGTTAGCAACTCGCCTGCATAGCTGTTAGTGACGTCAATGGTTCCTCTAAAAGAAGAACCGAGAAGAACGCCGACGACTCGTTTGCGAGTGTCTTTGGCGACTCTATTGTAGTTGTCGACGATACTGAGAAGAACCAGGGGGTGCACTATCACCTTCTCGACCGGTTTCACCGATATTTGATGCGTTTTGATCACGTCCATCTCGCTATATTTCGGTTTTGTTTTGTTTTCCGATTTTGTACGGGTAGTGCTTCTATTTTATTTTGCTTTTATTCTTCCTCTGAATTTTCCGAAGTTTTGATTGCTTGTTCCCCAGGAAAGGTCGTACTCATTCTTCATTTTTTAAACAGAGGAGATTCAATTATTTCGGCGTGGTGGGCCGATTACGATCCGAATTAGCCCGAAATGTGAATTATGGGCTGAATATGGGCCAAGCCCATTATAAATAAATGAACCGTAATTGTTGGTAAAGTGATTGGTAATTGACCATATATTTAAGCATGAAATTCGAAGATGGAAGCAGACCCAATGTACGATTCATTGATTTATGCCCGTAAATTTTATGAACTTCGAGAAGACATCTCTCGTGAGAGGAAGCAATTTTGAAATTCCGAGCATTCATACTTACAAAAATCCAACAGAGTAAACTCAGAGATAAAGTAATCAATGTTTTATGTGCAAGCAGAGGAGAATGTCCGGCCATAGTTTATCCCTTCTTCACTCACCCTTGATTCCGAATTCTAAACCTAAATTTTTCG
This sequence comes from Swietenia macrophylla, assembly GCA_032401905.1. NCBI lineage: Eukaryota > Viridiplantae > Streptophyta > Magnoliopsida > Sapindales > Meliaceae > Swietenia > Swietenia macrophylla. The sequence continues at coordinate 7,582,675 of CP135569.1, read as the reverse complement.
TTTGTTTTTTTAAGCAAAGATCAATTCCAAGCTCGTTTCACAGAAAGCTTAAACGTAGATCCAATGGTGGATGATCCATTTCTGTTCCGAATGTATAAGAGAATGTTGTAGTCTGCTCCCAGCGTTCAGTTCCATGTATTCTCATCTTCTCTGGTTCTTGTTCATCAAAGGAATTCAATGGGAAAAGTTGTAAAGTTTCAATCACTCTTCCCGCATGATCATGCATTTGATTAACCTCTAGAAAATCTACAAAAAAACAAACATTTTAATAACCAATATGTAACAGTCTTTGGTTCTCCGGGCAAAAAAAAGAAAGAAAGAAAAGAAATATGCAAGAAAGAAACTTCTCTGTTAGATTAACGTTAACGTACGTTTTGGAGATGAAATCTTGTCCACTCTGCGAATCACATCCTTCTGATCATCAACAGATACTTTGCGACGCTTCTGTCTTTCCCTAGCTTTATGATTTTGAAACCAGTAAAAGACATTCTTACTCTCAATCTTACCATAAAAGCTCAGCTGGCTAGAGATTTTCTGGATCTGATCGGTGCTAGGCGTCCGGAGTCCCGACCTGAACAACTCGGTCAAAACCTTAACTTGTTCCATCGTCGGATTCCACCGACCACACTTTGTTCCTGCATTACCATTACTATCACCTCCGTCGCCATTGCCGGCGTGAACATGTCCAGCTTTAGCGTAAAAGCCCGACAAGCCCTCGTCCATATCTGAGTTTAAGAAGCCTTTGATAATGGAAATGGAAGTCTCTGTGAGTTAACTTTCTCTTAACACAAAAGATTTGCAAATATATAATAACAGTGCACGAATTAACAATTATTTTTTCCATTGCGTTTAATTTGTTTTATTGAATCGGTATTGACAGGATGAGAGAATCAGACCATTGTTTATATGAATCTGCTGCTTTGATTTTAGGGATTGTGAGATTGAGTTATGCGGATACGATCGTTTTAGTGTTGTTTGCCCGGTTTTTGTGCAGAGATATTATAGAGAAACATGCGCAAAAGCTACCACTGTTGAACGTTTCGGTCGGCGAGCAAACAAGAAGTAAGTTAATATTAAACTATATATGAATCTCTGTATTAAATTTCTGCGCCTTTTGAGTTGATCCACATACATAGAGATTAGGGTTTTAGTGTTCTTCAGTAAGGTTTATATGCATATCCACTTCAGTTGCTGCTATATGCATATGCTGCCTTTCGAAGACTATATATATCATTCAGTGAGTGAGTCCAAAATCAAGACGACATGTGAGTAATCCAAGCTTTGTTTTTAAACTAGAGCATATCTGCTAAAGCGCGTAACAACGAGAACAATGGTTATCTATTATTATACTATTCTTAAGTGGGTTGTATTTAAAAAGGATGATTGATTGATGCAAGTGAAAGTCAAAGCGATCACATTGTCTGATCATTGTTGGACGGTTGTGATCATCTAACATTCTGACGGAGATATGCAGTTAAGTTGACGAAAGCATAAGAGTTCAGTCAAAGAAAGTTGTGGTTAAATTACCTTCTTTTAAGGGTGCGTGGGAACACAAACTAGAAGACAGTAAAGCCACCAAATTGAAATTTGGGAGACAACTCATGAACAGGCAAAAGGTAAGCAAGCAAAGATTATTTTTTTGCCATGCGGCTTCTGTCTTACCAAACTACATGTCGTACGTCCATTTTTTTTAACTCAGCTGGTTGTTTCAAATCATCGAAAGTTTGAATGTAGGTGAATAGCTATAGGTGAATGATCTGAAAAGTAAGCGATTGCTTTTGTACTTTGGGGTTTGTCCTGGACCTAGAAACCTGAGCCTAAGCGTGAGGTTTCTTGAGTAAAACGTCAAACTTGGGGATTTGCCAGCTTTCATGAGATAAAGAGATTTTGCCAAAGCCTGCATGCCAGAAGCTACAACAATTTCACGACTACTTGTTGGCACCTACAGAGAAAGTTCAAACTAGCTGGCTAGATTAAGCACGTTTGAGTAAATTCCTTCTGGTCTACATTCTCGATAAACCAAGCTCGAACCAAAAGTCAAGAAACATATAGAAGAAATGCTATTGCAGTCTGTTGCTGCAGGTACAGCAATGCAATTTGATTGTTATTACCAGAAGCTAAATTTACTCCAAGCAAAGTTTTTCTTCAACATTTTTGGCGTCTCTTCTCAGTTCCCACTTCTTTATATCCATCACTAATTATTGGCTCCGCTGGGGCAAAACTTTTTCTTGTTGAAAATTAGGTTAGTTTGCAGTATTATTCTCTTAGTCAAGGATGTTGCAGTGTAAACTATTGTCTTGCGTGCTTAATTGTCTGCAATTCCCAAGGATGTTCTCTCCGTGAATAAAATATAAAAAGAAGTTTGTCTAGAGCACTTCGCAGATTGACACTAAGATTGCTGCTTTCTAAGTTCCAACTCCAAGGTATGTTACTTGCCTACTGACTAAAATATTCTTGGTTTCTGTTTCTATCTATTTGTTATCTTATTATTCTGTTTCTCTGTGTATTCATTGCACTGTTTATGATGAATAATTATGGATTTAATGGCTTAAAAATATCTAAAACCAAAGGAAATTATGAAATTAATACATAAACAAACACAAGAATTTACTCAATGGGTTTAAGTGTGAGATCGAAAATAGTGCCATATCTGTCTTTTTGCATGTCGTTTCTCTGTGTCCACGATGATCCTGCAACACATGCAAGCATGCAATTTTCATTTATAAACAATAAGAACGCTCCGACATGCAGAAGCAAAGAAAACGTTAACATATGAGAAGCTAGGGCTAGAAATATAAACAGGGCACGCGTGAAAATCCAGGCCGCCCCAGATTTGCGTGGCTTTTCTTTTGTCTTCGCCATGTCTGTCTGGTTATACAGGGAATGAGTGGGAGGAGCACTCTAAGCTCAGTGACAACAATGAAGACAAAGTTTGGAGTCAGAGCAAAAAATTCTAGACGGCAGCCAATTATAGAAGCAATAACAGTGAAACCACTGCAAACGCCAAATGGGATTCTTGGTTTTCGCCCCGTGTTAGGGAGACTAGTGTGACAGTAATGGGTGATACTTTGACAATCAATGGACGATATTTATCCCAAAAGCTGGAGGATGAATATTAATAAAGCGACACAAGCTACTGGCACAAAGAACTTGCACTCTTCAAGCGGGAAGATTAGTCGTAACCCCACACACACACACAGAGAGAACTCACATACTAAACGAATCAATCATCCATATTTCAGTTCATCAGAGGTGTTCCCAATCTCCACAAAACGGTAGAACAAACGACTTACCTTTTACATTCTTTTTCAATTCGTGGCACGGAGTCAATCTTGAAGGCATAGAGCAGCAAAATTGCAACATAAAGAAGAGAGAGAATAATGCTCAATCCGATCAAAATGGATATTGTTTCTCAATAGTAACTGAACCGCTACAAAGCATTCTTGTCAAAATTGTAACAACCTACTACTCATTTAAAATCAAGCACAAAATATACAGCTTTTTCTGAAAAATAAATACGCACATCCCATCCCTCTGAAGTTTCCAATATAAAACTTCTTTAAAGATGAAATAATCTCATCACATCAACTCATCTGCCAGATAGAAATTACGACATCTGAGCGGCTGTGTTCAACTTTTCCGCTAAGCTGAGTTGGGTCCTGGTGATACTTGACAAATATAGCAAGAGCAACTGGTCCTGGAAGATCCAAGAAAAATGCATATAAAAGAGTTACAGTCAGATCAAGCCCTCAACACTTGTATATCCTAGGATGTAAATGGGTAGCACACTAAGGCATAAGACAAGGACAACTTAAATCAACTAATACTCATATTAACAAAATAGATTCATCATTCAAATATCAATTCTAACTACCACAAACATAATCTGAACCATATTAACAAACCAGACTTGTCATCATAGATACAATTCTAATCACTGTCAAACTTAATCTTACCTGCAGGTTGTCATTTACAAGCCTGTCAAAATCTGGAGGTGACAGTTTCGGAAGGGAAGATGCAGCCTCAGATAGAATACGACCTATGTTGTTATCAGGTTCAACACGCCCTTCCTGAGAAGTAAAACAATTATTAAATAAGATTAAGACTATCTGAGAAAAAATAAGAAAAGTTAAAATCATCGTGCTCACCATAACATCATCAACATATTTGTAGATGTCATTAATGAGAGTTACTAGTTGTTCCATCAAGACTTCCATTCCTTCCAAATCACTTGGAAATTTGTCAACTGTTGTTGTCTTCAGGATATCAACTGCCACCGTGACCAAACTTTTGTAATTAGATTGCATGATGATTTTGAGACCAGCCAATCATATAAATTAGTTTATCAGGAAGCTTCAATTTACCAACAATTTGGGGTACATGAGACATAGCACTGGTATTAATCATATTTAGCATGGAAAGGAAATGACATAAACATGCAGCACATGAGGATTATTGAATATGTTTCAACATACACTCAGCAGAAGCAATAAGATTAATCCTAGTTATATTACAAGTAACAAACAGCATTCTATACATTATATGCGGTCTTAGTAACATTGCAATGATATAATGAATGCCAAGCAACCTGCTGAACATATTTGCTATGCATTGAAAAAGGACAAGTATAAACATACATCCAACTCTCTCAGCTTCAACCATTCTATGATCAAGAGGGATTTCTAGAAATTGTGCGGCAAGTTGCCGGTCTCCGAGGGACAAACTGACAGAAATGTAAGCTTTTATGGTACCCTCTCCATTGATGAAACCTGTGTCTACAGTTAGGTGAACAGGATTGGAAACTTCTCTGGAATAGAATTCATGGATCAAGGCACTGCCTCCAGTGACTCCTAACCCAGTTGAAAACCTACACATATTAATAGAAGAACAATAATATAATACCTCAATAATTCATATAGATAAAGAACTTCCTCAGAAATCTGTTGTAAATTAGAAAAACATATAAAAAAAAGTTGAAAAACCCACCGTGCCATGGCACAGGCGTATCAGAAGCTTCATAACTTCAGGTCTAGGGTGAACTTTCATATCATGACACCAATGAAATTTACAGAATAAGGGCACGGTTATAACACTCAAGACAACTGGATTTCAAGAACTCCTGCAATACAAAATTTCAAACAAAATTTTAGAAAAAAAAAACGCCTCTAGCGAAAAGTGAAATTATAGTGAGATGAAAAGTACCATCCAACAATTACTTCTTGCGGATTCACCTTTAGGTGGGACTTTAACATTGTACGGTGATATTCAATGTCCAAAGCAACCTGCAAAAGCAATAAAAGCAGATGCATAAGCTACCCAGTTCTGACCAAACAACAACGGAATTCCTTTCACATTATTGTGCGGGATTTGGAACAACATTTGATATATATATATATATATATATAATTGTGAAAGCATAACAAGCTACGCATGATTACACATTGCATACATAAAAAATGAACAAAAGTTTCTGAAATCACACCAAGAGCTAGTAAGTTTGTGGTTCAGAGTCCACGTAACTGAATTATGTGCTCTCTAGTTAACCCTTAATAATAGTTCTATATCTATTCAAATAATACACAAATTTGCCTCAGCCAATCGGTAAAAGGTTATTATTTTCTTCTAGTAAATTTTCTTAGCATCCAAACAAATCATAAGCAAAAACCAAGTAACTTAGAACAATGCCTACTTGGCTGAGAATAACAAACAAACAAATAACGATTTCATTACAATTAAATTTTCCATCTTCTCTTCCGTTAGGCAAATTACTAAACAGATAAAAAATACAAAAAATAAAAATAAAAACAAAAGCAAGGACCTGATCAGAGAACTCGTTGTGAGGAACGACATAGGAGTTACGGATATCGACGGTACCATCAGGCAAGACAGAGCCGAGGAGCGTGCCGATAACACGTTCAGCTTGGTCAGGGCGTCTCACATAACAATCGCAAATGTTGAAGATCACCAGCGGGTGCACCTTAGCTGTTATATTCGCCGATGCCGCTGCTGACGTTCCGAATTGCAACACCGTGCGGTCGCTTGCTGCCATTCTTCTCTTTTCTGACCTTGATTCAGAATCAAAGCACGACAGCTAGGATTGTGGGAGCCCGAATCAGGCAGTCACAAACAATAGTTACTTGGTACTCCAACCCTTTGTTTCATAGGATTCGATTGGGCCCGTATAAGTAACTACAAATGATCCTTAAAATCCCCACACCTATTGAAGCTGAGATATAAACCTAGCAATCGGTCTGCCCAAGCCCAAACAATTGGGCCGAATTTCAGATGGCCCACAATCAGCCTCAATTTTTATTTTTTTCGAACGTAAATATTAAACGAAAGGAGGGTTATAATAGTCATACAAAAATTGTATGCAGTTCAAAGAAAACTTTGTGCGCACAAACATGACAAAATTAAGTTGTGTCGTGTTGTAAGTGGGATCATTAAATTAAAATGAATCTTAATGATGCCAATAAAATTACCTAATACACCTTATAGACTGGATTATCAACTAACCTCTTGAGTTTCTTAAACTGGTTGTATTATATTAGTTGTTATTTTAAGACAAACTTTGAGTCATGCTTGTTATGTCTTTTATATTAACTAATAAAGTCGAATTATTTAAGATACAACAATGTTGCGGTTAGTTTTTAAATTTTATGTTAATTATTTTAAATTTTTTATTGGTATTTTAATTTTTTTAAAAAAATTTTAAATTTTTGATTAATAATTTTAATTTTTAATTTTATATTTTAAATTATTTTTATATATAATCTCTATATATAATTATTAAATAATTTATAAATTTGAATTTTTACAAAATAATATAATTATTAAATAAATTATATAATATAATATAATTATTATATTAAATTTAAAATTTAAAATTTTATAAAAAATTATTTATAATATAATTAATTATCAAAATTAATTTAATATTTTACTTATAATATATATTTTTTTGGGATTAAGTTCGAGTACACCATTTTTATATTTATAATGGATTTTTGGATAGATGTCTATCCAATCACGTCCGTATCCGTAGGTTTCTTGCCAGTTACCTCGGTGTCTCTGCAGATTTTTGGATGGGTTATGCAGATTTCTGCAGATCTCTAGCCATTTACCATTTATCTCTGCAGATTTCTTACAATCTACATCGGTATCTCCGAAGATAGAGGCCACGCCACGTATCAGATTAGTATTCATGGCACGTAAGAACGATGCCTCTGCTATTTAACTGCATAATCAAGTGAATCCACAAAGTATTCAGTCACCTCTTTCTCTTTGCTTCATACTGTTTCATAATTCAGTTTCAGACTCCATGGACGTGAAGGAAGTTCTTTTCATGATCAAAGGAGATGGAGAAAATAGCTATGCTGAGAACTCTTGCTTTACGGTCAGTTTTCATTTTTCATTCTGTCTTGTTTACGTGGATTCACCGATAAAAGAACTCATCAGTCAATCTCTATCAATGCAGCAAAAAGTGGCGGAGTTATCGAAGCCTGTATTAGAGCGCACAATTCAATCTCTCATGGCAGAAGACTTCCCCAAAAACAAAGTTATGAACGTGGTAGATTTGGGTTGTTCTTCAGGTCCAACCTCATTTTCTGTGATGTCAACTGTCATACAGAATGTTAAAAGCAAATGCCAAGAATTGAATTGCCAAATTCCGGAATTTCAATTCTACTTGAATGATCTTCCTGGGAACGATTTTAACACGCTCTTCAAAGGTTTGTCTAACTTTAGTGGAAGATACAGTAAGGATGTTTCGTGCTTTTTTATGGGTGTTCCTGGTTCTTTCCATGGTCGGCTTTTCCCAAGCAACAGCCTGCATCTTGTTCATTCCTCCTACTGTGTCCATTGGCTCTCGAAGGTTCGTTTACTTCGGATAAAAATTTATGTTATTGCTCGATTAGTTCTTATTAATTATGGATTGTATATATGTGGAACAAATGAAATGAACTAATTAAAGGTTCCAAGACTGAGAGACGAAGGAGGGTTGGCATTAAACAAGGGGAATATTTACATATCAAACACAAGCCCTCCTTCTGTAAAAGAAGCATACCTCGCTCAATTTCAAGAAGACTTCGCCTTGTTTCTGCAAGCACGCGCACAAGAGATGCTGCGAAATGGCCGTGTTTTCTTGGTCATCCAAGGAAGACCATCTGCAGATTTCACAGCCAGAGAGAGCCTCCATCCATGGGAACCTTTGGCCCAGTCTATAGCTTCCTTGGTCTCGGAGGTATTTACAAATGCATATGCGGAGATATCATGCTAAAGAACCTGTAACTTCTTAGTAACAATGCTTCATACATGGCCTAAATTTATTATTTCTATCCAACAGGGAGTGATTGAAGAAGAGAAATTAGACTCATTTGACGTACCATACTATACCCCATCGCCACAGGAGGTGAGGGATATCGTGGAAAAGGAAGGATCCTTTACAATGGAGGTGCTGGATACATTTCGAATTGACATTGGAGACCAGAATGTATGGCAGAATGTGGAAAAACTTTCAAAAAACATCAGATCTATCTCAGAGTCCATAATTTCACACCATTTTGGGGTGGAAATACTTGAAAATTTGTATGACAAATTCACACAAATTTCAGTCCAGGATTTGGCTACAAGTGAAGAACCATACAAGGACACAAGCATCATTATTGTGCTGAGGAGAAATTAATTAGCGCAACCTTAATTATGTCTATCTCTTATGTAATTAAGCTAAGTTGGCCATTGAATATTATGGAATTCAATGACAATTATTAAGAAAGTTGTTTCGTATTCTTAAGGGACTTTGAGTCTGGTTTCTGTTATTGGGCTGCTTGTATTTTGTTCTTATATATATATATATATATATATATATATATATGCTTCCGATGATTCCTAATTATTGGGGCAATTATGATAACTCCGAATCTACGATCTTTAGAGTACATGAGAAAGTAACCCTGAATCTACAAACACCAAGTTATTCAACCACAAGCTATATCCCGAAGTAGGTTTTCCTTCATTTATTTATTTATTTAAATGCTAGTCTACGTACACTTTTTAGAGATTTGAAAGCCGAAATGTAAGAAGAGTTATCAAGTATGAGACATAGAGCTTCAAGTTCATCATCTAGGTCAAGTCCCATTGTAGCAAGCTCGTCGGCAATGTCACTTCGATCTTCTCTATCGTTCAAGATAAGTTCAAGAATCGTCACCATGTTTTGAAATGATCAAGAAAATACATGCACGAAAAAATTCTTTAATACCAGCTGTCAGGATGCCTTGGGTTCTCGTCTTCTTCCTTGCGGATTTTTCAGAGCTAGTTCAACCAAATTGATAGGAACTTGAGGTAGTGCACTGACATAGGAGAACTCGGTTCTTCAAGCTCAATTTCATCAACCCATTTACTTCCTCTCGAGTCTCTACTCGATTTATTTCCTTGATCATACCAGTTGGAGTTTCTGCCCTTTGTCTAGCTGCAGGGACAGCTCTTTAGATATTGGCAAGCCTTTCATAGGGTGGCAATGGCTTGTCTCTCCATTCTTTCGCCTTAGTGTGGGGCAACGTCCACATACAACCTCCACACAATTCTTAGTATCATTCCATCTAAGTCCGCTTCTCTTCAACATGCTAGAAACTAAATAGTGTTTTAATAAAATTTTGTTCGTGTAGTACATATTTACATATTAATTAAAATAGTGTTTAAAAATACTTTATTAATAATATTAAATATTTAATAAAAAATTTAAAAATATTATAAAAATACTAAATATATAAATATTTATACATTTTAAATTTTTTTTTTCCTTTTAACACTTCTAAACGGACCTTAAATATGTAAAATTGATCAGCGGTGCCAGATATGTTTAACGAACAGATGGTAGAGGTCTATTGTTCTTTGACACAATTAGCTATCGGTCCAAGTTGGGAGTCCTAACGAAAGAAATTAAAAACAACGGGGTCAAATTAGAAAATCGAATAAATATGGATAGAATTGTAAATAAAATATTTATTGTTGTAATCTAATTTTTCTAGAAGGAAGGAAGCTCCAGCGCCTCCAGCCCCCGCGCACGGGGCCATAAGCCTCGTTATCGGGCTGACGATAAAATAATGCAAGTTAATGGCACGCTTACTTCATTTCTGAAGCAAGCAAATGAGGCGATTGGATTTGAAACACAAGCAATGGTATGATCCCTTGTTGACATTACTGGGCTGCTGGAATTTTGTCGATAAGAATATTTTGATGCTTCGGATGACTCCTAATTATCAAGACAGAACAACTAGATAAATGGGTGGTTAGGTACTCTTCCAAATTTTTATTACATAATAGAGAACCTATCTGATACATCCATAGCTGTGATATATAATTGTGCTGAATCGCAGCAAGACAAGGGACCAACGTACCCTATAAATCTATAACCCAATCACATTACATGAGTTGAATATGAGATGTAACGTGTTTAAACTTAACTACATTGAATGAAGCACATTAAATTTTGAGATGTGTAATTTCTTTTTCATCATTAATTGCTTAAATCTAAGTCAACTGTTTGGGATACGACCAGCATATTTATGTATGTATGTTATAGAAACCTGCCCACCAGACATGCGTGCTCGAAAAAGGATGGATAAATAAGAATTACACGTGGAGAAATAGGAAAAGACAGATCACAGCATATGCTGGACGACGATTTAAGAACGACTTGAGTAACGGAACTGGTTCGGCCGGTGTTACTATGAAAATGACATTTTCACAATCCACAGCCATACAAATGTACAGATAGATAGTGCCCACTTACTTAACGTGGGGCCCATATATCATGATTGTCATCAACCCCCTTGGACCTAAAAACGTAAAAGCAAAGGAAAGGAAAGGAAAGGAAGGTAAAAGAAGGAAATATGGCCCGAAATTACGCATCTGCAAACAAACCGAAATTCAACTGCACCAGCTTCAGATAACTTGAGATTTTAATATCATAAAACACCCACAGCGAAGTAGATACGCATCTGGATTGCTGATCAATGAACAGATTGAACAGATCACTTTGATTTGAAGGGAATGGCTCTGATCACCACCTGGTGGTATAAAGCCGCAAGGGCTGCTCCGATGAATGGTCCCACCCAGAAAATCCACTGCATAGTTGGAGAAACAGACCATAGTTATCATAATTCAACATACAGCAGCGGTCATTAATTGGGTAAGCAAAGTGAAAAGCGGTAATAACTTACGTGATCATCCCAGGCGTGGTCCTTGTTGTAGATGATTGCAGCTCCAAGACTTCTGGCTGGGTTGATACCAGTTCCGGTAATCGGAATAGTAGCCAAGTGAACCAAGAACACAGCGAACCCGATTGGCAAGGGAGCCAAAATCTAATACATACGAGTAAACGTGATTAATTAACAATTGATGATAGAATTACGAGCAACTGTAAATTCTTCACCGGGAAAAGAAAAGACTTACTGGAACATGGGAGTCTCTGGCGCTACGTTTGGCATCGGTTGCGGAGAAAACAGTGTACACAAGAACGAAAGTACCAACTATCTCAGCACCAAGACCATCGCCCTTGGTGTAACCATGGGCAACAACGTTAGCACCGCCGCCAAGCCGCCCGTATTGGCCGGTACCCATGAAACCCTTTACAACGCCAGCGCCGCAGATTGCGCCAAGACACTGCATCACCATGTAGAAAAGTGCGCGTGTCAAAGACAGCTTCCTGGCCAAAAACAACCCAAATGTCACCGCCGGATTTATGTGACCCCCTGCGCCAAAAACAAAGAAGAAATCGGGTAAAGAACCTGAAGAAAACGCTTTTTCAAAAAATGAAATATAGAAGGAAAAAAAGAGGGTCAAGAGAGATGACCCGAAATGCCGGCGGTACAGTAGACAAGAGCGAAGATCATGCCACCAAAAGCCCATGCAATTCCTTGAATTCCGACAGTAGAACACTTAGTGTTCGACTTGACCACACCCATAACAGTCAAAACGGAGATGTACAAGAAAAGGAAAGTGGCTATGAACTCTGCGATTCCGGCCCTGTAAAATGACCAGGAAGTAAGCTCGCCGAACTCGAATAGTGTCGCCGGTGGCGGCTCAGTGTAGTCCTTACCATCCTGGCTCTGAGCCGCCGTTCCAAGCGGCTGCCTCTCAGTGAACTTGTTGGCTCCCAATCTAACATCCTCTTCTTTGCCCTCCATTTCTGCTCTTCCTCTTCGCTTAGCTCAGAAACACCAAAAAGAAAACTCGAGTTCTTTCGTTTGTGATATTTTGATTTTCTGGGGAGACTGAGAAGTGGTGGTTGATGTGGTAAGAATTATATAGTCAAGATGATAGAGTGATGAGAGAAGGTGGTGGGGCCCTATCGAGCGTAGAATGTTGAATTTATTTGCTTATTTTGTGACCGACCAATTATTTTCGCGAAATTATATTCAAATGCCTTAAATACCCTTGTATTCTCGATGAAAAGGACAGTATGTGGGGTGCCGTAGTTGGCTCAACTTCATCCACATAATGTGTGATGTTGTTGCCACCGTCCACCAAGATGCAAGCAGACCAAAATGATTGGAAAACTACGATCACGGGAATATTTTGTTTTCGTAATTTCGTGGCTCTTGTAGGGGCAAATTATTCAAACCAAAGCAAATTTCACTTTTAAATTTCATTTACTTAAATTTTAGCCATCATCTGAGCATCATTTTTAATTGATGATGTTCTAAAATGAGCCAGCCAATGATTATGCCTTAACAGGTAACAAAATGTTACAGCGATTCCATGCTGGCAGGTAACATATTTTAAAATGAGATGATAATTAATGGGTGATTTATGGAACTATATTATACTAATAATGTCTAACTAACATATTTTTTGGTTGCTCGTGTTATAGTTGTGGTGACTTGTCCGGACACCATTGAATAATCTCCGCGATGTCCCCAATCAATATCTTGCAATAATAATTTTGTGCTTTGGCTTTGTTGTCTATTTTTTGCCAAAACACCTTGTATCTTTCTTTAATTTTTATTCATTTATTAATTAAATAATTTTATTATATTAATTATATTAATATAGAAAATTATTTTATTTAATTTTTTTAAAATTAAACACGTCTTATTTTACCATTAATTTTGTTTAATTTTAAAGCTGGGTCCACGTGTTGTATATTGACCGTGTTCTTTAAAAGATTGGATTGTTTATTTACAATATTTATATGCATAACATTTGTCCAAACGACAGCCATTCCTAACAGAAAAAAAAAAAAAGAAGAAAGGGGCAAAATTTCATAAGGTAGTGAGAGCTTGGTGTTAAAATACACGGAACGATTGTGCTTCTGACACCGCCTCTTGGGTTAAGACCAGTACTTTTTTGCTGGTCTGGCTGTTTCCTCTGGTCTAACGTTGCATTTTCTGCACGTAGTATTCGAAAAATGCGTAATTTTCATTATTTATTGGTACAAGGCTACGTCAGAGTGGGGCTGGCGGTAAATTTATAATAGGCCGTCGCCGTCCTACTGGGAGAAAGGGGGTGTTGACATTCGTGGATGGGAAGCACGGCTTGTAGCCACAATGATGTAAATCCAAGTGACCTTTCACCGGCCAGTTATTGGAATTCTTCTTCGTGACGTACATTATTAGATGGGCCTGTAAGTACGCTCACAGTCCGGCCCAATTTGAGCGCAGGTGATGATTGCGCCAACAGGTTCGGCAATGAAACTCTCGGCCCGGTCTGATTTCATCGCTTTCGATTAAAACAAACATTAATTGTCATCCCATAATGATAACACCCATGCACATTTCAGTAAGCTATAGTTATTGGCTCTATTCAATATTGTACTGTGTACTGCTTTACATTTTAAAGACCAACATCCACAACAATCTCCTTTGTTGAATCAAAACGCAAAATATGAAAGCGTTTCCCTATCGAGTAGGTCCCGGTCTGTAAAAGAACTCTTCTATCCATCGTGAATCTCACCAAATCTACGTCATCTGACGGTGGAGAGGACGACTTCGACTTTTCATTGTTTCGCACACTAGACGAGTGTCCGTTTTCCCAAACCGTGGAAGATCTGGCCGCGTCGAAGAAAACGAGAGAGGCTATAGTTACCAATTACATAACGACACGTCTCTGTCACTTTCCATCGTATGGGCGTAACCGATCATCAGTTTTCACGTTCGCTACACCTTCTCAACACTGTAATATCTATCTCTCTCTGCACGACGAAGACAGCAGAACTGAAGTAACGGTATTTATGCGGTGACTACGGGACGGATCTCGACTTTGCTCGGCTCGGCTTTGGCGAGTCGCTTGAGGAAAAGAAAATTGATGGTGATGAGAGGGAGCTTGTTGTTTAATAGTCGTCGAACGGTGCAGAGGTTCAGGCAACTGGCGAGCACAGCCCTTGGACCGGTCAAGATCAAGATTCTACTGTGTTTTCTCATCGCCTGCTCGGTCTTTCTGCTCCTGAGCCGCGGTTCTTCTTTAACTGAATGGACGAATCAGAGCACTGATCCACTGGACCGGTTATCTTCGCCACGGTTAGTACAGTTATAGATTTGTTTTTCATCTTTATTATCCAGCTGAAGCTACAGTGATTTTATTTAATTCAGCTTTTAGTTTGCAAATTAGAAAAGTTTTTCTACTTCTGTATTGAATCTGATCATAAGAAGGATGGAGTTAATTAAGGAGTAATTACATTGTTTACTGTTTAATTAATATTTATGTGGTCTATTTTATTGTTATTTGAGCCCAGAATTGGGAATATGTTACGGTGAATTTCTCACAGGTGCCAAATAATTAGTGTTTATTGGGATGATTAACTTCAGTTAGACTGATAATTAAAGAAAAAGATCATGACTTGGTGGGGATATTGTTATATGCAAAAGGTTGTCTTTAAAGAGTTTAGTGTTTAGAAAAATACAAGAAGCTAAAACGGGGATCCGAGCAATTGCAAAAATATGGTTCATTGATATTTTTAGTAAAGTAGATCCTTTCACACATACAATCATACTCAATTCGATGAAATTGTTTGATCTTATCAGGTATCCTCTATAATTTTGCACTTATGTCTGGTCATCGATATTTGAGTTGGTGATTATTTATAGAATTTGAATTTTGTATTTTTAGATTGATTTTTGTTACTTGGTTAACCATATATTTAAGTTGAATTTGCATATCCATATCCATTTAATTTTATATTCTTGACTGATGACTGATATATAGTTGTTACTTGCATCGCAACATATTTTGGTTATGTTCTCAAGCTGGACTTTATATATTGTTCACAGGAAAGGATATTCTATTTTGATGAACACATGGAAGAGATATGATCTCTTGAAGCAGTCCATTTCCCACTATGCAACGTGTCCCGGGCTTGATTCTATACGCATAGTGTGGAGTGAGCCTGATCCTCCTTCGGATTCCCTTAAAAAGTTTTTACACCACATTATACAGAAGAAATCTAGAGAGAGGCGACAAGTAGAACTGAAATTCGATATTAATGATGAAGATAGTTTGAACAACAGATTCAAAGAGATTAAGGATCTAAATACAGATGCTGTTTTTTCAATCGATGATGATATCATATTTCCTTGCTCTTCAGTCAAGTTTGCTTTTGATGTTTGGCAAAGTGCACCAGATACAATGGTGGGATTTGTTCCCCGCAAACTTTGGGTAGAATCGGTATGTTTTTACCCTCTACTATTTGCTCTGCTGGAATTTCTACTGCTGATAATTACTTAACGTTTGGATGCAAAAGTGTTTTAATATCTCACCTTATTACATCTTCTTAATGGTTATCCATTAGTGAGTATACTGGTCAAGATTTGAAGTACTTTGGGGTAAGAGAGATGTCTCTGTTTGTGAAATGTTATTCCTTTAAAATTGATATTCTTGTTTTTTGTTTTATGTGCTTGGAAGGAAAAATATTTCTACATGTTATATAATAACTTAAAAATATAGGAGTTATGAGATGGATTCTGTCTGCTCGAAACAGTCTTGTGAGATTTATATGGCAAAATGCCATTTCTTACACATTATAACACTTGGAAAACTATTAAGTAAACCCTTTTTCCTTTCCCTTGTAAGATATCTATCAAGTAAATTGCATGCTTGCAATGCTACTTTGTGAACTGAATGTGGTTTCTTTGTCTAATATCTACTGTTAACCATTTATATCTGACAATTCTATGTTTGGGAATCAGAAAACCATAATATCTGAATCTATCACTTTTGAGCTTTTAATCTTTATGCAGAAAGGTGATAAGGATTATTATACATATGGTGGGTGGTGGTCTGTTTGGTGGACAGGCACATACAGTATGGTGCTCTCAAAAGCCGCCTTTTTCCACAAAAAATATCTGCGTATATACACAAATGAGATGCCAGCATCAATTAAAGAATTTGTGACAAATAACAGGTTCTTCTTTTACTAAACTAATGCATTATACTTGGTTTATAGTTTTAATGTTTTGTTTAACAGTTTAATTGCTCTCCTAACCATTCAATTCGTTTACTAGGAACTGTGAAGATATTGCAATGTCATTTCTTGTTGCCAATGTGACTGGTGCTCCGCCTATATGGGTGAAAGGTAAATTGTACACTGTACACATTTAACTAATTGTAAAATGTCTTCCTCACTCCTTGCCTACTGGTGCTGTCATTTTTCTTATAACTATTTCCCTTTAAGTGTTTTTTTTTTATTTGCTTTGAAGGATTTTTGACTTTGCATTTTTCTACAATTCCACTTAATCCTATTGACTTTTTGCGTGTAGAGAAAAGTGTTCAAATACTCACTCGACAATATTTTTAATAACTTTGATCAATTTAAAGGAAAAAGAATATAATTGCATTGCTTCTGAAGAACCATAGAACCAATCCTTCAAGGCATCAACGAACTGCAAACTAGCAAGAGCGAGGTTGGTGAATTGAGTGAATAGTAACTTGTGAAAAGAGGATTAGTTGGAGGCTGTTGTGATACATCATGATATAGCTGTAAACCTCTGTAATTTTCACTCTTGAGCTGAAAACCTGAAACCTCTGAAGCTTCGAGGTGCCTTTTTTTATGCAGCCTGAGACCTTTAAAGTCTAAGCCACCTTCCCTCTGTACATCCACTGGAAGGAAGTTTAATGTATATATTAATAGGAGATAGCACCAATGCTAGATTGGTGTTAGTTATCTCTACTGCCAACAGTTTGAGGGATATCGATACAACCAAAAAATCAATCCAAATTATTTTCTGAAAACTTTGATTTGTAGCTTGTAATCAGAAAGGCCTTTTGTTCTCCTTTTTCCTTTACAAATCATTGCCTTGTTATGATGCTATCTTTTGTGTTGCTATATATCACATCATTATCATCTGCTCATTATTTTACCATCCATCGATTATATGTATGTATGTGTACATATATAAGTCCCTTCTATTTGAAGTATTGGCGTTGCCCTTGTAGGTAAAATATATGAGATTGGATCAACTGGAATTAGTTCCCTGGGAGATCATAGTAAAAAAAGAACCGAGTGTGTTAACAGATTTGCTGCCGAGTTTGGGCGAATGCCCTTGCTATCTACTTCGGTGAAGGCTGTCGATAGTCGCCAGACGTGGTTTTGGTGATGCTGTAGTTTCCGCTCTTTTTGAAATGCTAAATTTCCACTTGAATTAGTTAAATCATTTTCGGTTTCTTTTTTTTTCTTTTTAGTTTATGAGTTGTATAATTTGATGTTTTTTTTTTTTATTTTTATAATTTTGTAATTTGAAGATAAAAGTTAGTTTTACTTGTCCTTGGAGGGATATTGTATTATTATCATAATTATAATTTTTAAAAATAAAAATAATTGATATTATTTTTTAATAAAATTTATAAATTAATTTTATATTTTATTATATAAATTAAAAAATTTAAAATATAATTATTAAGATTTAAAAAAAAGTGGTGGCCCTACTAGTTCTTACGCTGGCGGGATGAGGGTTACACTTGGTATTGCACGAGCAATCCTTATCTTATCCTGTATCAGAAATTGTAGGCCCGGAAGAGAAATTCCGTGGGCGAATTCTCATCTAGAACATTAAAGAAGAAATCCTTGGGCGCCATGCAATTCGGACAAAGAAAATTTTTTATCAGCATTTCTGGTGTCATCAAAGCAAAACCTGAAAGAGAAGAGAATGGGCTAAGCAAATTTTATTTCTGTGCATAAATTATTAACATCACCAAAAGGGAATCTCGTCTACTGTTTTTACAGCGCCCAGCACGTTGATAGATTAAAACCAAACGGAAACAAGAAAAAAACCAGGATCTTGGCTGGTGATTAATGCACTAAAAATACTAGCAAATGTACTTTTTTATGGTGGTTTTATGATCTCAGAAAATCTTGTTAAGAGTTGTCATGAGAGTTACTGAAAGGAAAACAGGTATCTTCGCCACTGGTACTCCAGAGAAAACTTGCATATTTTGAAGCATGACAAGAATTATTTGGTTCTGCTGCCATTGCTCTCTGGTATGTCTCCTCCGCTGCCCGAAGATCATGCCTTACTATCCACAAGAAGTCAGCATATTGACTCAACGCCTCAGCGTCTGGCGGTTCTACTCGTATAGCTCGCTTGAAGCACTTTTCTGCCCTATAAAACGCCACAAATGTGCAAGAACAGGCAGGATCAGCCTCTCGTTTTCAAAGAAAGCATATATAATTGGTTAAATGCAATGGCAAGCCCACACTAAAATCTCACCATATTGAAGTGAAAAACAGAATCGTAGCCCACCATTTCTGGTGATTTCAAACATCATGTTTAAAAAGCCAGAATTTTTGCCATGTAAATGAGTATGCTAATTGGGTGCTTAAAGCTCGTATTACGAAACAGAAATTTAATCACTTCTCTTAAACAATCTAAAGAGCTTGCTATCCCACCATCTTTGCATCTAAAGCTAATAAGTCTTGAGAAAATATGCTGGAAGTCTTAAACATAACTAACAATATGAGATGACCAGAAAATACCTGTCATAGTCTCTAGCAACGAGACGAAGGAACTGAGCATAATTTGAGAGCAGAAGTGGATTATTGGGTTCCTCTGCTACACCCATCTGGTAAAGAAGATCTGTTCTGAAATAGTCGGCGTAATCATCCGGTTCAAGCTTCACAGTTACCGGAGTCAAAAGATGCTGCATGGTCAGTTGATCAAGAATCCTATATCCTGATTCCTCTTGCATCCTCGAGGCTTCCTCCACTATTGAATTCCACAAATCCACCTCCTCTTTAATCATATGATAATTTTTAGCTGAAGAGACCTCATCGGGAATGAAGCTGCGGTACCGAATTGAAGGTGATGATCTGCTCAAGTTCCCATACCTAGTAGAAACTTGGCTCACCATTTTCCTAACATCAGAAGTTGAGAATAACAACTTCTTAATTCTTGAAGAACCAATTTCTGATTTTTCTTGGCTCTTCTCCTCCGTCACTGACAAAGTTTCTGCAATGGTCTCAGATAATACCGATGATGAAGTAGCTGCAGCGACAACATTATTACTCAATGAATGTACAGTAAAATTGGCCAAAAGAATCATTACATAGACCATCAAAGTTGGTGTTCGCGAGAAAACTTGCTGAAAGAGCCAAACAAACGATAAATTCATTTCTCTTTGCATCTTATTTATAATCTCCTTTAAGTCCTCACAATAAAGACTCTCCCTTACATGCAAAGCACAGCTCTGAAGCTCTCTAATGATGAATACTAATGAAGAAAATGCCTTCTTTACTGAACAGTATGCAAAATCCCCCGCATCTCCAAAACCATCTTGCCATTTTTGCTTTCTCTTTAGCATCCTCAAAGAAAGTGGAATACCAATGCAATTCGCTTTCTGCTCAATGTTCACTCTAACAATCTCTTCTCTCTCCGGCCAGTTTGCCGGTTCTGGCCGGATTCCCAGGAAATTATGCTCGAGCAATTCATACTTAGAAGGCGTAAATTGCGTTGAAAACCTCGTACACACATCATCTTCATGTTGTTTAAGACTTGACTCAGAAGAAGCTTTTGTTACCGCATAAGCGGTGTCCTTGTTATTGTCATCGTGACCGTCATCACCAAGATCATCAACAACAATATATAATTTTTGCGTCAAATCTTCAGCCTTTTTAGAAGACTCATTATCCAAGAACTCATTAAATTTACCGCTGCAAAATCGCTTAAGACTATTACCTCTAGAAACACATGCCCCAAAGCCCCAATTCTTAAATCTATTTCGATAGACAAGACCACGGTTGCTTCCGCTATGAGTTGTAAACAAAGAAGAAGAAATGAAAGAGGCTGGTTTGAGAGAATAAGAGAGTCCATAGGGAACTAGAAGCTGTACACTGGTTTGAAAACTCGTTGGTGCAAAATTTAGTCCGATTTCTAACAAAGGAACCTCCATTTTAAGCGAGAAACCAACAAAACAATCGCAAAGCAAACGAGATAAAGAGAACTCGCAAACGATGAGGAAGAGAATGAACAGAAAAAAGTAGTTCAAATCACTGGAAATCCGTGGAAAGATGGTAACATTCCATTTTTTTATTGGTTAAAATCTCTACGGAAAGGAAATCAGATTTTCAGGAAGTCAAGAATCGTAATCTCAACAGGTGATCACGAAAACTGGAAAGAAAATCAAACCACAGTAAATTATAAAATAATACAAATTCAAAAGCCAGGACTTCAAGAATAACCCAGTAGTTGAAATCAAAATATGCTAAGGGCAGATTTAAAATCTTATCGTTAATGTTTATAAAATGTTCTAAAGAGGGAGCTAAGAAAAAGATTTTTTTCATTTCAAACCCATCTTCTCTTCCAATGACATAGAGATGAATAGAAACAAGGATTGTGAAAGCAGGACACGCACGGTCCACAGTTGGAGATGCATGACACGTGGCGTAATGGGATTTCTTAGTTAGTTTTTAGTTTCCGAGTCACATGCGAGTGTTCAGGGGCTACCACCGCGTTTATACCTTAATCGGCTCGACAATTGTTGAGAAAACAGAGCCACACTCCGTGGGTAGTTAACGTTGATTTCACTTCAATCATGACAATGTGGTGTTTACTTTACTTGATTCGACACCAAATGGGCCTAATTATTTAATACGTTTGGGCTAGCTTGTAGTTATTGGGATTTGACTTCAATTTGGATCGTAAAACCAACTTGTAGAACCAGCTATGGGCCGTGATCATTGTCATATCCTCTTCATTTTCTCTTGTTTTCCCTGGCAAAGGTAAAAGCTAAAGAAAAGAGTGTGATTGTCAGTAGAACAAAACTATAGAGAACCCGATGTCATTTATCCTGCCATTAGAAGTAGTTAACTCTTCATATCATTGTAGTTCCCTCCTTTTATATAAGTTTTTGGTTCTCATATTCTGGACAGTCTTACCATTCGCATGTTTACTAGCTTTTATACACCACCCGCTAATGCTTTAACTAACTAGTTGTTATCACGTTAATTACTGCATTATTAACATGTAGTTACAGAGGATACAAAATCGATGAATGAGTTCAAAAGAGTGGCATTAGTCAATTACTTTTTATGTGCTTCCCAATTAAGGCATCTCCTCTCGACTTTCTTCTTGTGATTTGAGAATTTAGCTAAAGAAGAATTGACCAAAGCCAAAAGCCATTTGATCTGTTCAAGATGCTCAAAATTACCTACCATCCTTAATGTGTTGCAAAAGCTGGCATAAAATTCCATACCTCTGCTACGAGCATGCTCTGCCGCTGCCAGTCGCCATGACTGGTGTACATGCCTTTAGAGGGAGAATGTTACCCACAATGCAACTGCAGTTCAATTAATATAATTTAAAAATTTTATAAAATTTTTTATTAATTTTTTATTTATTATTAATATATATATTTTTTATTTTATTAATTAAAATTTTTTATTACATGAATAATATTAATATTATAAAATTATTTTATTTAAAACATTCTCACGGCGCGTGGTAACCTCGCTGTCAATTCCATCGGACAAATTACACATGCACTTTTTATCAAGCTCTCCATGTGCATTTTGGAATTTGTCAACTTGACAAATTGGTACGAGCATTTTTACAAACAGAGAGAATACAAATGATAATAGCCAGAGCATTAATGCTAAGCCACGTGATCCTTTCATGCTTCAGCCATTGAATTCTACCAATCGTTTTCCCACATCTCGTGAGTCTGCTGCTCGAAGAACAAAAAACAGAACAGAAGTAAACTAGCATGGGCTATGAAGGAGGGATATGGACAGATTTGAGTGCGAGAAATGTTAAAAAGCAACGGCTTTTTTTTTTTTTTTCGAAGATTTATTTTGAGAATTAAAACAACAAAATCTTGAATGACAACGACAAATCTTTCTCGGTTTCTCTCGAGAGTGAATGATGGAATCATCCGTAATAGGACTTGAGGTCGAGCCTCGTGTTTATCGCCATGTAATTCACGTCCCTTTTAGCTTTTCAACAAAAGATAAAAACGAATACTAACCATGGCAGCTCCGAGAAGGAATGAGATTGAAAACCCCAACATAAACAAAGAATGAATCGAGGTACCAACATCCATTGGAATCATACGAAAAATATATTTTACATTGAAGATCGATTAATTGTACAAACAAAACAGAATCTTGCCAGAATTTAATACAGTGAATCATTTAAATCAAATTTTCTTATCTTTTTTCAAGTGTGTGAACTGGAAAAATAAATAAATAAATAAAACTATACTTCAACTCGAACGCTTCTTTTCATGGCTCCAAAACTCTCCCAAGAACGTCTTGGCTGCATCCAAACTCGGATAGTACGTGGGCTCCAGGAATATCTGACTCAACGAGTCGCACGACTCGGCATTCACCACGACTCGGTTCGCTTTAGCCTCTAAACTTCCCATAACAACGGCCAGCACCTGCTTATAAGCATAGAAAAACCGTTTCAACGCCGCCTCCACCGCTTGCAGACCTTGAAGCAAGTGAACCTTCACGAAATCTTTCTTGTCGCTATACAGTCTCATCGCCGCCTCTTGAACTCTGGGTCCGCCGCTCGGGTCCACCTCGACGCCTAAGATTGCAGGTACTTTGTGCTTCAATTCTTGTGAGGATTTCGTTATTTCGAATAACCCACGTGATCTGAAGCAAAACGGGTCGGATTCTCCTCGCGAGTTGATTAATAACTGATTTTTGAGTCTCAGAAAATCGTCGGGGTCCATTAACAGGTGAAGATCCTCGATTTCCGCCAGAAGTTTCCAGATTCTCTCCAGCAGATAGCAGTCGTTTGATGCTTCTTCTAATTCCTTGCTTTCGATTCTTGAAACGATGCGTTTGAGCAGTTCTTGCGTTGTGAATATCCAGGATTCAAGAATTTGGTGCGTCGTGTACAGAGTTTGGTTTTCGTGATTGTCTATGTGATTGTACGGGTTCTTTTTTAAAGCGTAGAGCTCGTTTGGTTTGCATATGGCGTCGTATTCCAGGTTTGGTTTGCCGGCGAGGTTAGGCTCGCCTAAGCCGAGAGTGTATGAACACTGTCTCATCTCGCATTCGATGGTGTACATGATTTTCTCTGCTACATCCTCCGATTTCTGCCACGTTACGAGACGAGGAAGCAAGCTGTATTCACTGGTTCTGTTAACCAAAGTTGATTCTCCACCTGGAATTTTCCACACTTCAGCCGAGCTACCTGTGCGAGGCAGAACACCATTAAGCGTGGTCAAATCAACGATCGGAGCCCCGCCGGCACCGCCTTCCTCCTCGCATAAAGTCGCGATGAGCTGGATCTGACTCGTGGCCAGCGACTCCAGACGCCGCTTGAACTCGCGCCGATTCGCGTACGGCCGCGCATCGCATAGAACCATCGAGACAAAGCGGAAAGTGATCTCCAAAGCCTGCAGAGCCGGTTTTAAAACGGCTTCGTTTTTCCAGTTCGGAAACTCTTTCGAGCTCCACAGCTTCCTAAGCTCTGGCAGCCGAAGATACTGCTCGTAGGCCGCGCAAGCCGAATCCGAACAAGAAATAGGTGATTTACTAGCTCCGCGAAACGGCGTCGTAATAGAAACGTGGAGTTTGTTGGAGAGTCTCAGAGATTTGCTTGGCATCTTCGGTTTGCAATCGAAATCAACCATTGTTATGATAGAGAAATGAAATGAAACGAAACGTCGACGTTTTCTCCTTCCAAACTTTTCCTTGGTAAACTTGGGACAGATATCGGTAGGAGAGATGATATATATATATATATATATATATATAAAATATATTATAAAGGCATGTTTGGGATAAGAAGAGAAAATAGCAGCGAAAAGGCGTGTCGAATGGAGAACGAGGATTTTGAAAGTCGCGGTGGCATGGAAATATTTTAAAATTTTTGAAAAATATTTTTTTAATTTTGTTTGGCTTCGGGCACATGAAGCTTATCCATTTCCCCTAACAGGAAGGTGGCTTCGGTTTGGTCTGGTCTGAAGTACTTCAGAAGAAGGAAAGAAACTGCCCTTGTTGGAATCAAATGGGTGGACTTTGGTCCTCCTTTGTTGTTATTTAATTTAGTCCGCGAAACATGGTGATGTAGTGCGACGCTTCTTCTCTTCTTATGGTGCACAAACCAACCATATTGTGTCACGTGTGAGTTTAGGTGCCCAACATGCTAACATAATTTTATATTTAATATAATATATATATATATATATATATACATATCAACATTATAATCGTGTTATATCCGATTGAATATTAGATTCTATTCTAAAATTGAAGGCATCTATCTCATTGAGTGATAAATATATTCTTTTAAACACGTGAGAAAAAGAGAATTTTCAAAATAATGTTGCAAGTTCAATTGTCAATTCAGTGCAACATCTAGTTGGCTAATCACGTTCTTTTTGTTAATTTAATTTTGATTTGCATGGATAATGTTTTTATGGAAAATACGAGTCCCACATTTGCCTCATTTTTCTCAAATTTCCTGGATGAATTGAGTAATAAGATGTGTTGGGTTGCAGCTGATTCTTACTCTGTTCAACACCTAACAAAAGTGTTTTTTTCCTGGGATGCTTCCTCAGAGGTCCAGGAACAAGGTCAAAACGCGTCAGACGTCACATGCTTATTGTTATGTCTTGTTCCAGAATTTTCAAAATTCCTGTGTTAAGAAAACGACTGCGGCCGAACCATCAGTGAAAACTGATGGTGCAATGCAAAGGGCAGTCTTAAGATTTCACACGGTGTGCTGGAAAATTCAGATTCAAAATGGCTCCTGCCCTTTTTATCTGGAGTTGAATCAACTCGATCCTAGACTTCGAATATAGATGTCTTGTTGATTAGTTGACTTTCTCAATTAAACCATTTAACGGTCTTCTTAGTCCCTAAGAAAATTTCAAATTATAGGAACTTGTTCCACTTTGCTTTGGATAAGTCTCTTCTTTTTGTATGCTTGTCTCATTCCCACTGGAAAATTCGGCTAAAAAAGGATCCTTCCCTTCTGTCTCCGTGTTTACCGCTTCAAGTTCACAACTCCCACCGCCGTGATTGGTGCACGTTGCATCCACTGATTGCTCCAATCCCCGTAGTGGCCACCAACTCGCCCATGCCCTTTTTACCCAACAAATCACGGTCAAGCACGTGACCACCACCACACATACGACACGCGGCGTGCCCATCACGAGATCAAAACCCCATTCACTGTTTAACACCTGCCCCACTACACACGGGCACATCACCATGCGCCTGGCGGTGCCAAACTAGCATTGGATTGGGGTACGGTTAGGATTAGTTGATCTCGATTGGCTCACACGTCTAGTCCCAGCACACGCCTCGGATTAGCTACCAGCCGTTGATTTCGCGTGTACGGGCCACCAAGTAAATGGAAACAGAAAACAGCGAAAGCAAAAAGCAGGATTACACTTGGAAGGAAGTCAATTGTTTTGCGAGCTTAGCTAGCATTAATTGTTTTCTGGTAAGGAAGCATCAATGCCAGCAAGATCTGAAGGACGGGCCCACTACAGATGATTTTATTTATTTATTACTTAATTGGTTTTCTCCATTCATAGATGGACGAGAATCAAACTTCGTCTTTAAAACGGCCGTTGCATCCCGACTTTTAAACGTTAATTATTCGGTCGTAATCCTTTATTAGAATAATTCAAAACCAGGTGCCGTGCCCCTCCGTTAATTGAAACAGCGTTTAAACAAACGACGGTATAACGGCTATACTAATCGTATATTATACTTTTAATTAGAGTTAAATTAATGGGATGACCGTATTGAGATAGGAGATAAACATTGAATGATAGTGACACCATCATTTTTTGCTTCCTTGCCGTTAGTCAATTATCTTTTTTTTTTTAAATTTTCTTCTAATTATTATTTAATTATAAATTAGTGGCCATCTTGTACGCATGCTAGGCGAATAATGGTGTATTAGCCAGGAAGAAATGGAAAAAAAATGGCCTTGTCGGTTTGATTAATTGTAATTATAATTGATTAAGATGTGAGTGATTACGATATAATTAGGGGGTTTACTGAATTCCAAGCAAACTAATTAATTAAAAAGATCGTTAACTAATTAAGTGGATTAACATTACAGGGAAATGATACAGCAATTTGCCTCCTTATTGCAAGTCATAATTCCCGAAGGCAATTAAAATAAATCTCAAGTGGGGACGAATTGTTATTAAAGAATTAAAGCAAGCGTGCTCTTAAAATTAACCACTTGCTTAGTCTTTTTTCCTTTCTTTTTTTTTTTTTTAAATTTCTCTCTTGAATATTTTGTCTTAAAAAAGGATTTGGGATAGTGTTTTAACATCAATTTTCGGATATAAACTTAAAATTAATTTAAAACTTGTTAATTATATTTTCACATATTAATCAAAAAATTAAATTAAATTATAAATTAAGATAATAAATTACACCAATAATTTATTTGAGAAAGCAATTAAAATATACAATTTTTTTAATATTAACATCAGAATCATATACAAGTTATTAATATTTGATATTCAATTATTATATATCATAATTAATAATTATAATTTTAAAATTACGTATAACACACCGATGTTAGATTATAAATAATTGTATTTGAGATTTTAAGTTATATTAATAGTTGCAAAATGATTGGAATGTAGGTAGGAGGAGAAGAGTGGGGATAGAAATATCATATTCATTAGTTGGTGATAGCTAGCTTCGCAAATGCAAACAAATGTTCTTTGTATTGAAGTGATAGTAAAGGAAAGTATACATTGAAATGAAAACTGATGCGTATCTGTTCATTGTTAGACTTGGAAAGGAAGAAAGAAATCAAGTAATTATTCAATCATGGAGTCATAATATACATGTTGCCAAGATAAGAAGAAAGAATTAATTCATGGGATTCCAATATTATGTATGTATGCACCGGTCTGAATTGCGATGTGATAGAGAACGATGGCTAGATGGAGAGGAGCAAGCCTCATTACCATCGATTTGTTAGGAATCAGTCCTTGTCTAAATTTGAGCAAGGAGCTGTAGCCATTGATGGGTAAATCGCCATTCAAGTTTCCAAAGGCGTTGTCGTTTGCATCCAACAGGAACAGTTTTTGATGTGAGATTTCAACTAGATCACCTTCATTCAATCCTTTGGGTTGTATATTGTAATCGTGTGTAAAACAAAGTTCATAAACGACATGTCATTTTTATGTTATGCAAAACCCTAATGCGAGATCCTAGAATTTTGGGAGCAGTACTGAAGGCAATATTTTTGCGAGCGCAGATATGATTATGCTAAAGAACATTTCTGTAGCCATTGATGAACATGTGCGGGGCAGCCGCAACTGTTGCCAAAGTAGCGACCACCGAAGCACCATACCCAACTTGACAGCAATGGTCATTCACAGTCAAGTGAAGCGCTTCCGGGCAGAAGACAGAGTCGTTCTCGTTGACAGACCGGACGACGAGACGGTAAGAGAATGGCTTAATCGCGAGCTTTGAGAGCAAAGCAGACTCTGAAGATCCTACCTTTTCACCTTTCTTAACAATCTCTACCGGGGTGATAATTTCTACAGTACCCTTGCTAATCTTGGTAGGAATGTTCAACGGCTTAGTGAATATGTTATCGTGCAACTGAGAAACCATGCACACGCGCACACACACACACACACACACACACATATATGTATATATATGTATGTATGTATCAGCAGCCAAAAAAACAGATGTATTAAAGAGTATCTATTAATTAAGCGAAACCTGGAAGAAAGATGTCTGCGAGTGGTCGAGCCCTGTGTTTCCAGGAGGAACAACCAGATCAATGGGAGCAACTAAAACGCGAGCAGGTGCTGCAGCCTGTAATTCACGGATGTTTTATTGACAATATTAGCTGGAGCAGATACAAAAGAATCAAATGGCACCCAGTTTATAAGCATTAATCAGCTGGAGAAAACTGCATTAGATCATGGAATATCATATCAACAGTTATTAATTATTATTGCTCCGGTGTGTTAATTACCTTGTATTTGCTAACCTCTTCACTCACTTCGTTCAACTCACCTTTAGTGAAAATCAACCCCACATTACCCTGATTCAGAAAACAACAAAAATTAGAGGTAAAAAAGAATACAAGATTTTTTTTTTTTAAAAAAAGGAGAGAAATGAACAGAAACGGATGATGAACATACAAGACAATGTATAGCACGTTGCCCTGAGAAGGGGGACGAGATTGAGAAAGTCGTCGTTACTGGTTATTTCAGCATGCAATCTGATGGTCCCTTTCATCATCGTGTTTTTTTCTATCAGTGCGATCGAATGGTCTCGAAGACCTTGTCGAATGTTCTGAAGCTGATTGGACCCGGCATTATCGGCGGCCACAATCAGAATTTAACGGTACTCCTCCAGCAACCGGCATAGCTTCCCGTCGTAGGTAATCTTCTTTTCAGCCTTTCATGGTTTCACCACCATCTGATTTTTTTTTTCCTTGTTTTTTTCTAATGGAAAGGAAAAATTGTTGAGCAGAGTGAAAATGAAAGCAAACTACCAAGAAATGAACCGACTTCCCTGGGTGTTTTTGTGATATTTATCGAAGAGTTTCGGGCGGTGATTCTTATGGAATGCCCTGGATTACAATCTGCAGTTTAACGGGATCAAGACGTTCAAGTAAAAGAAATGATAGTTATAACAATTAATAATATGCTGAAACTGCATAACAATTAATAATATGCTGAAACTGCATCGGTGAGTGTTTTTTTTTTTTCAGATTTGTTAATGCAATGTTGGGTTTTCATTGTAGAAGAAACGTACGGATAACAAGCTCACTCCAAAATTATTTAGTTACAGATTCATCAAGACGGATGCTCAATAGTTGCTGGCATAATTAAAATTTCCAGTACTTCTTTGACTTATGCTCTAAGCATGTTGTAGCAGGTAACGTGCAGGATCCGAGCGCATTAATACGTTTGTATATTAGGCAACTGGTTCTATACTGAGCTGCTAAGCTGCGAGCAAAACCACAAAATATCATATACGAATTGTCTCCCTAGGAACGAAAACTCTGAAAATGTGTCGATGGCAAATGCTACAAGCCCAGCTCCTCTTCCATGGTATGGATGCAGATGCAACATTTCAAGTTGAACATGACAAATTGACAACTTACTGATAAAATAACTTAAAGCATATAAAACCTGAAAGTTAAGATATTATCTACCTAAAGAAAACTTGGCAATATTCCAGGAAAATGAAAATGAGTCTAGAACAGCATAATGAAGAAATTCAGAAACATGCCAAAGCAACTTCGAAAGTCAATCCTATGTTTATATCATAAAGGGCAGTGAACTTAGTCAAACAGACTGAATCCCATATCATCATCAGATTCTTCAGCAGGCTCCTCCTTCTTTTCCTCCTCCTTGGCAGCAGCAGGTGCAGCATCACCCCCAGCAGCAGCAACAGGGGCGGCAGCAACAGCAAACTTGCTGGGGTCCTGCATTCATTCAAATGATATAAAAAATTTAGGATATTTACAATCAACAAATGTAAGAGAATGCAAAGAGTAGGCTCGTCAATGTCCAGTAAAGTAAATACAAAATTACAAACCTTGAGATACTCCTTCACTTTGTCTGCCTGAGGGAAGGAATACTCGGTTGCAACAGCGACAGCAAGAACATTCTTGTACGCATTGATGAACATATGTGGACCAGCTGCCAGGGTTGGGTATGAGATGGCCAGTGCCAGAGATGTCACCATGGAGACACCAGTAGCAAACTTCTCCATAAGGTCATCCTCAGTCAGATCAAGCACCTCTGGGCTGAAGACAGATCCGTTGTCATAGACAGATTGGACAATGAGACCATAAGAGAAGGGCCTAATCCCAAGCTTTGCAAGCAGCGCTGCCTCAGAAGATCCCACCTTGTCACCCTTCTTAATAAGCTCCACAGGGGTAATAATTTCAACAGTACCCTTATTAATCTTTGTTGGGATGTTAAGCACCTGAATGATTAAACAATAGGAATAGGAATAGTAAGATATCAGCATAACCACACACAGACTAAACTTACTCTGATGCCTTATAACCACATGCCTGGAAAAAAGAGGTCTGAGAGGGGTCGAGTCCAGTATTGCCGGGAGGAACAACCACATCAATTGGAGCAACCAAACCAACACGAGCAGGAGCCCCAACCTATTCACGTGGAAACATAATATTTACAACATTGATAGAGATATGATAAGACTCGAATGGCAACTAGTTTCAAACATTAATCAGGGGCAAATTTGCATTAGATCGTGCCAGATACAATCAATCCACTTGAGCAATCAAAAAAAGAAAGAAATTGAACCTAACTTTAGGTGACACGAAGTTAAACATTGAAGAATGTCTAGTTAAATACAACTGGCAATACACATAGAGGCACTTTATACCAAAAAGAATATTCATTTCTTGCTACCATCAAAAGAAGATCAAATACCCAACAAATTATCCATGTATCACAATTCTCAAATTTTGCTTCATCAAATTGTTTCCAAAAAGGTAAAATGCTAGTCCAGATAATACTCATCATCTCTTAATAACTATGCGTTAGAACTATATATTCAGATGAATAAACTTGTATCAGTTTCGTATAATCATACAGTAATGGTTTCATAGAAAAACTAGTAGTTAAATGAAAGTTTTCCTAACAAAACTAGTAATTCAATGAAAATTCATATTGTTCTATTATCTAAGCTAAGAATAACGTTATAACCGAAATAATCTATAACTTTGAACAAACTATAGCAACAAAAATAACAGCAAAAAAAATCAATTGAAAACAAGATTAAGAGTGAGGGATCGTACCTTGTACTTGGCAACCTCCTCACTTACTTCCTTCAAATCACCTTTTGTGAAGATCAAACCCACATTACCCTAATCAATCAGAAAACCGCATGTAAGGCAAACATATAGAAGCAAATCGAAAAACTTGAAAAAAAGGAAAGAACTTTACCTGGAGGAGGGGGATGAGATTGAGAAAGGCCGTGTTTTCGGTCTTCTGAGAGTGTATTCTGATAGACCGCTTCATCATAGTGTTCTTTCCCATTAGCACGACAGAGTCGCCACGTAGACCCTTACGGATGTTCTGGAGTTGGTTAGACCCCACGTTATCCGCAGCAACTACAAGGATCTGGCTGTACTCGTCAAGCAATTGGCACAGCTTGGCGTCGTAAGCGAGCTTCTTGTCAGCCTTCGATGGCTTCCCCGCCATTTGAACTTTTTATTTTTCTTCTAAACACTTACAAACAGACTAACTACACACAAAATCAAGGGCCAAGACCAAGCAGCGGCTTGTCAAGGTGGACAGCTGAAATGCCGTCTCTTTAACCTCAACCAGCGTGAGAGCAAAAAGCTAAAGGAGAGAACAAAAACCCTAAACAATTTGCAGACTGGCAAGAAACAGAAATCAGAGTTCGACTTCTTTATATACCGAGGAATATGAGACGATTGAGGGATTATTGGGGACCTAGATCGGACGGCTGTTATTGGTTTTAGTTTGGCGATCGGGTGATAAAAATGGGCCGGAGTTGGGTTTATAGATATGGATAATTTGGGCCGGTCTAAATAAACTCAATGGCATTTTCTGAAATGTACGCCGGGATTGATTTTCCAGAGAGCATCGAGTTCTGGGCTCTGTTAAATGTTTTTTTTTTCTAAAATAATGCAAAGTATACATCGCATAATATGTTTTCCGGATTTCATCGATGTTTGATGATCCGATAGTGGAGATACAGGAGTTGACCGCTTTGATAAAGGATGACAACACGACTCTAAATATGGCTCTTTCGGGCTTGCAAACCCTTCAAAACTTGGAGATTGCAGGTGGAAATTATTCTCAGGGCAGAGTTGCGCATTCAACTACTGTTTGTGATGACTTGAAGAGCAAGCTCAAGGGTGCTACTAGAGAGCTTCAAGATGTGTTAACCACAAGAACTGAGGTTCTTACTCTTGAATATAGCTTTTTGTTCATTACTTGCCCCCCTTTTGGTTACTTTTATGGTTATATGGTTTATTGCCTTGCAGAAAATAAAGGCTAATGAAAACAGGAAACAGATATTTTCCACCAATGCATAGAGAGAGAACCCATTTAGACGCCATTCACAACCTGTGACTGAACCTCCTACTTGGTCGAGTTCAGCAAATGTACCTGAGAGCTCAAAACCATCAGCGTGAGTATTTCCTTTTGGTAGACTATTTGAATAGTTCAAATTTCATCAGTACTGTCTTGTAGTAATGCACTTTCACTATAATGATAATTGTGTATGCCTTAACCATAGAGCATAGATAATCAGAAAGAGCTGTTATTTCGTGTTAATCAGATGGCCAGTTGGACTCTATATCCAGGTTTGAAGAAAACATAATGGAAGCAACTTTGAAGTTCTTTTATGCTGTATGTCAGCCGATGTGTATGCGGAGTTCGTAGAAAAGCTGTCCTATCGCCCATGCTTTTCTTTTTTTTTTTAACAGAATACGAGCTTTTCTTCAGTCATTATTTGATTCATTTTTCCCTTTCACCTTGTGACCAGATTGCCACCTGGCGTAGTTCCACTGGGAAACCAACTGAGGTGTGTTCAATAAATGATTGTATTCTGTGGCTTCATTGTCCACCATCTTTGGAGAACGATTATACAGACTATTACGTGCACACAAGAAATTTATCTTTTATATACCTACAAAAATGTCGTAGCCACTAAACTTATCCAGATTAGTCCTATTTTTGACGTCATTTTTCTTGTCTTGTCCATTCCAATTTACTTATCTATACTCGCTCTCTAAATTCGACACAAACTTTATTAAAATGGAGAGAGCTACAAGGAGAATTTATTTTTGGTACATGGGCAAGGATGAAAATAAAAAAGGTCCTTGCTCTCTCTTTCTGCTAAAAATACAGACAAAATTCACAGGAATAAAATAGTAGTAAGTGGTGATAAAAGTCGACTATGCAACTATCTTTAGTTTATTAAATGTTGTCAGTAACCAATAGATGTTTGCATTCCAATCTTGGCGGCAAGGTGTCCTCCCGCTTTTATAACTTGTCTCTTTTGCAGGTTTTTCTTTTGTTCTGTGTACCTGGTTCCTGAAAATGATACTTATTGTCATTGGCAAATGTGAGCAGGATTGACGATAACATGAACGAGTCATTGGCTAATGTTGAAGCTGCCCGCAATTCTCTGTTGAGGCATCTTAACCAAATTACGTCAAATAGATGGCTTATGATCAAGATGTTTACCATCGTAATATTTTTCCTGACAGTGTTTTATCTTTTTTATTGTGGCTTGAAAAGAATACCAAGCGTCCAATTAGTTTTGTTGCTGCAAGGGGAATATATGGGCTCATTACAATGAATTTATAGCTTTGTCAAATATGGGCTGCGCTGTCGGCTGTAGAAGGCTTCTTCATTCTGTAAATTCAATTGGCCGTCTCACCACAAACACCCCCCCCCCCCTTCTCTTTTAAATCTACAAACTTGCACAATTTTAGTATGCTAGCGACAACTAGATAACTCGATTGGTTATGATTGAAATTGTGACTGTATTTCAAACTGATAAAGAGTTGTACAATGATTTGATCCATGGAATATTAATTTTATTTCTTGTTCATGACTCTCCCAAAGTGGTGTTTATATAAATCCAAAACCATGAATATACAGTAACTTAGTTTTCGACTATCATAGGATCTCTGTAACCTTGGAATTCTTATCTGCTGCTCTGAAGAATGAATTGTATGTGGATTTGCAATTTCTATGTGCTTGTTGAGTGGTGGCCTTTCAAAGTCTCAATGATGAATGCAAGGAGAGAATTGTGTATTCCCTGTTCGAAAAATACACAGTGAAGATATCAGATACGAAGAAATCGCTTGTGGGATATGCATCTTACGACGTGGGAAGCAGTTGAAGGGAAGCACTTCGTATTTTGTATTGGAATGCTTACAGGTAATGGTTCAATTCTAAGCAATTGCCGCAAATCATTCTGCTAGTAATTGATGGTAACATAGCGCATGTTTGACATCGAGATGCCACCCATCTTAGTCATAGCCACTGTGAAGTGAAATCACTAGCATTCAGAATCTAGTGGAAATACAACAATTACAAACCATTCATAATTATTAGTCGGAAACTTTCTTCTTTATCACAAAGCATTAGATCCTTGAGAACATAATTCAAAATAGTACTCAATTTCTTTAGCAAATTACAAATCAAACAGACGAGTAATCACAGATTAGTTTCAAGACAAGGCAGTAATTATATCATTTTATGTCCATTTTGGAATTATATTTTGCTGACAAGAGGAGGAATAAAATCTAGAACAGGGTAGAAGATAGGCATTAAAGGCTGACATGAAGGGAAAAAAGTTTGATCTCAGTCGTAGAAGAAAAAGAGTAGTAGCAACTTTTCTTTCTTCTGCAATCTGAAGTCCCATTATTATTATTACTAGTAAGATAAGACCTCTCTCTCTCTCTCTCTCTCTCTCTCTCTCTCCCCCAAGCTGCTAAAATTCTTCATATTTACGAAATTCCCAAATGGGTTAGACTTAGAGACCAGTTGTTAACAGGGCTTTTCTTGTCGCATAAAGCATTTCCTACATAAGCATTTCCTACATGCTTCATGCCTAACCAAAATCATCTTACCCTTGCAAATATTTATTTCTCTAGTTGGGATTATGATTGAGTTTTGATTTCAACAAATCTTGCGTGGGGAAATGAATTTCTGAGGGTAAAGCAGTTGCTTAAACCTCGAATAAGCAACAATATCTATCATTGGTCAATACAATAATGTATAAGAACCTAGTTTAATCCCATTTTGCTAATGATGAAATTGATCTCTATTCTTATTGAGACTTGGGATTAGGTGGCTCAGCAAAGAGCTAGACTTTAAACAAGTAAAAGTAAGGCCATAAAAAGAGCAGTTTTAATGGCAGACATGCATGAGTCTGATATTTCAATTTCTCAAAAAGTATTTTTCTTGAAAGATTTGGTAGATGGTGGAAGGTGATGATTGAAAAGACTAATGAGCAAAAGAACACTGTAGATTTTGCTAACTTGTCCACAACAGTTGAAAATAGTGCACAGCACTTCCCAACAAACTGACGCATCCGAGACAAAAACCCATCAAGAAAATTTGTATTGCAAGAAAGAAACTCTTGCCGAAATTAAATTTTGTGGTGAAAGCAGCTGCTGGCTGCTAGCATTGGGCATGTGAAACATCTCTAATGGAGGTAAAAAAGAGAGGATTTGTCAAAGACTTTGCATCATTTTGATGGTCTTTGCCCGCTTTATTTTTCTTTTTCTTTGTAATATGCATCATCAAATGGTTGATGTAACATTTCCATAATCTTGGTGTAACAATTAGGCAGAGGTTGAATTTCTGAAAGATGCAAGATGCCAGCAAATTATGTAATGGTTTCAGTTTCTTAGTGATAACACAAGATTACAAACTTAATCTTTTCGTTCAACACTTGAAAAAGCTAATGAACATATCTATTTGTTGGCCAAGCTATTAAAGGGGGATTATGGGCCAATAATTTTGGTAAAACATCTCTTAATCCTCCCCCATTTGTCCCTTTTCCTCTTATCTCCTTTTAAAGGCATTGGGTGGTCCCTAAAACTACTAATTGCTTTCTCTTCATTTTTGGAATTCAGCTCCACTACGAAGTCTTTCAATAATTGAAAAGATTAGTATCAGGCAACATAATCATGAACTAGATGCCAAAATTAAGTAATTGGTACCCATTAAAGCTGCCCAATGCCACATGAACAAATACCCATAACTTGTTAAATAACAATATAAAATATTTAATTGAAATAACATTCAAAGCCTTTATTTGCTTTACTCACAAAAACATTATCCTCCTTCCTATTTTAAAATGATTGAATGAGGTATTGGAATTGGATCCTTATCGAAATTGAGGAAGATTGGTGACTAGACGACCTAGGATGCCTTGGGATGCTTGTTAGAGCCTTAAACAAATACGGAGATTCTAAGGCCTACAAAGTTACACAAAAAGGGTCGATGCAATCCATAAAAAGAAAAAGCCGTAAGCCATAAGCAGAAGCAGAAACTCAACTTGTCTGAAATTTTATTTGAAAAAGAAATAATGCTTCAAAAGATTAGGATAAACATAAATATGAACCAAATGGCTATATTCTTCATTGTGGTGGGTACTAAAATTCCATCTAATCATCATCATCATTGTATTTATTAGCCTTACTTATAATTTTCTTAAAAAAAGTATATTACTTAGATATAAATTAAACACTTTTTCGAATTTAATATCGTTATTTAAATTTTAAATTTTTTATATCATTTATCACAATAATATAAATGATAAAATAAAAGATATATCAAATTAAATTATTTATTGACTCAAAAACTTGAGCTAATATCTACGAATTTAAACAATAATATTAAGCTCAAACAACATGAACGATTGATCAAAATAGATATATTATGGACATGTAAATGGCATTAAATATGGGGATAAGGATACTGTAAAATCAGATAATTGATAAGAATGTGAGTCTGTGAGAGTGGAGCCATGGCAACTAAAGGATTAATTATGAGTCAAAAGTGAGAAATTAAAGAACAAAAGGAGACAGGGAGCATATTGTGGAATAAAAAGGGTTAATAAAGGGGGAGTGAATGAGAAGGAAGAAGGTCCCTCCACCCACTAACAAATTAATTAACACATGTTATGTCTAATTTAATTTAATCCAATTTATGATGACAGAAGAGAAGAGAAGAGCCCATTTTGGAATTAAAAGATGAGATTGAAGCAAACAACTTTTTGACTAAAGTAAAGATTTTGAGTGATTAGTTCATGCTAGACTTGTCATTTTCGCTTCAATATGTGCATCATCATCATCATCATCATCCATGTAATTGCTTTCCTCAACTCAACTCCACTCCACTCCACTCAACTACGATGTCTTTAGTTGCAAGTGTTGTGCAACAATTAAGCATCTTTCAAATGCTTTCTTAGGTATTCATTCCAACAATCACATTCATGACAATCTAAAATTACAATAATAATATAGTTATATTCCGTGCACGTATAAATATTCGAACTTGTTTATATTTTAAAATATAAAATATAAAATTATAAAAAATTAATATAAAATTTAAAATATAAAAATTAAAGTATAAACGTAAAATTTAAAATAATTTGTATAAAAAATTAAAAATTTCAATATATTTTATATTTTAATATATTATAATAAAATTCGTAAATATTTCATCGATGCACGTAAAATATAGATTCAGTTATAATTTTTTTTATGTTAATTTTTAATAAATATTAATATATAATATTATTAATAATAAATAATTTAAATTATTTTTTAATAAAATTTATAAATTTATTTTACCTATAATATCTATTCGAAATTACCTTGTAATAAAATTTCTGCCGGTGCTCGTGTCATATAGTATAGAAATTCAGCAATTTTGTCTATATTTATTCCGAATATAATTACAAAACAATCCCTGAGTTTTGATTTTAGTGATAAATGCTTAGACGTATTTCCATTTTTAGACCTCTGAGTTGTCAATTTGCAATTTTGACATAAATTTACAAATATAGGTATGTAGGTAGCAAAGCATTGTTTACTCGTACGATTCGAGAAGAGGAGAGAGAGGAAACGGCGGCGTATTGCAGTAAGAGAAACTGTCTTTTGGGTGGCTTCAGCTTGAAAAAGTGGCTGCTGCTGTAGTGCTGTTAAAATCACCCTCCCCGGAATAAATTGACACGACTTACAACGACTGGAATTGGAATTGATTGGGGGAAATTGAATTCCCGAGAAAAATTTTCAGTTTTTAATTTATTGGATTTGGATCTACTCTGTACTTTATATACAGAGACATTCATGAAACCATGTATTTAAACAAATGCCATTGTAGATGGAATGTTAGTAGACTGAGAAAGAGAGCCCATAGAGACATAAGAAACTGGAGAGAGAAAGGAAGAAAGTGAGATAAAATAAAAGAAAGTTTTTGAGCAAAAGTACAGTGATAGATCGTAGAAGCTTTCTAAAGATCTCTGCAACTGTTAACAGAAAACGCAGAGACAGAGGATTTGAATAAAAGGAGGCAAAGCATGCAAAAATAGATTTCGTGTTGTTGTCATCACTTGTTTTTTCTTTTTTCCTTTTATTTGTTGTCTTTAAACACACTACTTCTGCTGCCAAAAAGCAGTTGGATGTGTTTTCCTCTCTCAGGTGCGACCTTTTTTGGTTGTCAGATATTGGGTTTTGTTCTCTCTTTCTTCGTTGTTGGCTCAAAGTTTTCGTTCTTTAAGAGAGAAAAAAAATACTTTATTGTTTCTGGGGGTTTTCGACAGTCGGAAGACGAAATTCATTTAGAAAAAGAGAAGAATTTATGAGGGTATGTCAATGGAGTCTTGAAGGAGTCATTTAAGACACTGCCAAATGCCAATCTTATTTTTTTTTCTTTTCTTTGAGCTTTAAATGATTTTGTAAGTGCATACAAATTAGAATTGTAACTGCATATAGCGAGCTAAACGGCTCTAGAAGGTAAAACCAGACACAAATTCAATGTCTCTTTCCTTAGAAGGAGAGTTGTAGAAATTAGCCAATTTGGCAGCGATCACACATTTGCCGAGAAAAGAGTGTCTTGGAGTCCACTGGCTTACTATAAATCACCAAAAGTCGTCAAAACAAGACACCGACGCAATAGGTCGTACACTTCATTTCTTGAGTTTAATTTTCTGGTTTTGGTTAAAGACTATGATATTTATTCTTGTTTTCCGTGTTGCAGGTCTATAGTTGTGTTTAGAGAAGTGAAGGAAAATGTTGTCACAGAAACAAGCCGAGGAAGCAATGGTTACAAGCTTTAACGAGACTGAGAATGAAGAGAAGGAGGAAGAGAGTAAGTCAGATCACTCAAAATTTGGCCTGAAAAGTCTGCTTTGGCATGGTGGATCTGTTTATGATGCCTGGTTTAGCTGTGCTTCAAATCAGGTAATACTTCTTTTACAAGTAAAAAGAAAAACCATCTCATTTTCACTAGTTTTTCAGGAAATTTTTGGTTTATTTATTGTTATTTTATGTTTTGAATTGCAGGTTGCTCAGGTTTTGCTGACTCTACCATACTCTTTCTCTCAACTAGGAATGCTATCAGGCATTATATTTCAGATTTTCTATGGAATTCTTGGAAGCTGGACTGCATATCTCATCAGCGTTCTCTATGTCGAGTATCGAAGCAGAAAAGAGAAAGAGAATGTCAGCTTCAAGAATCATGTCATACAGGTTAGCCTTTGAAGAACAACTCCAAGAAAGAAAATCATTTTTTTATCACTTGACCCAAAAATGTTCTAAAATTTTTTTTCCACTTGTTTCTGTGCTTGTATTTTTTTTTTTTAAATCAAAAACTCTGCAGTGGTTTGAAGTTTTGGATGGTCTGTTGGGTCCATACTGGAAAGCTGTTGGATTAGCCTTCAACTGTACTTTTCTCCTCTTTGGATCTGTTATCCAGCTTATTGCTTGTGCAAGGTCTATAATTTTTGTCTCCTTTTTCCTATTTATTTATTTTATTAAATTTTCAGTTTAAAAGATTAGGGTTTGGTTTCATTTCATCTAACAATTTCTGCTTAATTTATTTCTGTGATTACAGTAATATATACTACATAAATGACAATTTAGACAAGAGAACATGGACTTATATCTTTGGAGCATGCTGTGCAACCACTGTGTTCGTCCCTTCATTTCACAATTACAGAATTTGGTCTTTCCTTGGCCTTGGTATGACCACTTATACTGCCTGGTATTTAACCATTGCAGCTCTTGTTAATGGCCAGGTAATTAATTCAGTGGTCCCGATGCTTCCTTGGCGTCTTCATTTATCAGCCGTTAGATTTGAGCCCTTTTACTTCTACTCTTTTTGCAGGTCGATGGTGTGATTCACTCAGGCCCTACCAAATTGGTTTTGTACTTCACAGGCGCTACCAATATACTCTACACTTTTGGTGGACATGCAGTCACTGTGTAAGTGAACAATTCCCCTCTTTTTAATTTTTATTTTAACAATTAAAGGTGAAGAAACGTTTCAAAAAAGAAAATAAAATCTATTGCTTGGCAGATTTTACTAGCAGCTTTTGTTTGCCATTGTGGGGTTGAATTAGAAGACAAAATTTTGATATTGACTTGTTAATCTCCTTAAAATGGTTTTGATTTTGCATTTGGTGCTGGCTAGAAAGGTCTTGTGGTAGGTAGATTTATAACTTTAGTTACTTGGTGGTTTTGATTTCTGGCTGATGGTGGAATTACAGCTTATCTTATCATGATTTTGAATGAATTTCTATCATTGTAAAACCACATGGTCCTCATTTGCTCTGCTACTTTAGCTGAAAATTTACCCCCTTTTTCAGAGGATCTTGATTATGTTTCCTTGCTATAAAGTAGCATATTTATGGCATGTCCCACATATTCATTTGGCCACAGATTTTTTTTTTTTCTTTGGCTAATAAGAGATGAGAATGAAATTCAAGAACTTATGGCTTTAATGTTACAGAGAGATTATGCATGCAATGTGGAAGCCTCAGAAATTCAAGTACATATACCTTCTTGCCACGCTTTATGTGTTCACTCTAACCATTCCATCTGCTGCTGCTGTTTACTGGGCTTTTGGCGACCAACTCCTTACGCATTCAAATGCCTTCTCACTGCTTCCACGCAATGGATGGCGTGATGCTGCAGTTATCCTAATGCTAATCCACCAGGTTTGCACATATTATGATAATAACTGATTTTTTTGATCTATGTATTAAGCCTAGTTGAGCAACTGAATTGGCATGACCGATAATTCAACTTGTAATTCTGCAGTTCATAACATTTGGGTTTGCATGTACTCCGTTATATTTTGTGTGGGAGAAAGTGGTGGGAATGCATGACACAAAGAGCATTTGTTTGAGGGCACTTGCCCGGTTGCCTGTGGTGGTACCTATATGGTTCTTGGCCATTATATTTCCTTTCTTCGGTCCCATCAACTCAGCTGTGGGGGCTCTTCTTGTCAGCTTTACGGTCTACGTCATCCCTGCTTTAGCCCATATGCTCACTTATCGATCAGCCTCTGCTCGACAGGTGAACGGTCCAATCTTTCAATCTCTTATCTTCCATTTATATCCAACGTACAAACTGCCCTGCTTGTATGTAGTGCATATGCATAATTGATAGGCATCACCTGTTGCTCACTGTTTAGAATTGTTACCTAGCATGAGTCCAAACCCTTAAGCACTGAGTGCAACAAAAATTTCTGCAAAATTGGTGAATCTGATTGTTGCTTTGCGGGTTATATTACTCTAATTGTTTTATCAGTACAATGTTGCTTGGAGATGACTTGAACTCCCAATGTCATCGTAGTTCTAGGCTCACTCGGGTATTTAGTGCTCAAAAAATGCAAGT
The DNA here is from genome assembly GCA_032401905.1 of Swietenia macrophylla. Classification (NCBI taxonomy): domain Eukaryota; kingdom Viridiplantae; phylum Streptophyta; class Magnoliopsida; order Sapindales; family Meliaceae; genus Swietenia; species Swietenia macrophylla. Next base: position 7,540,832 of record CP135569.1, on the reverse strand, counting down.
TTATGAACTCAGATGAGGTTTGCCGGTTAGTTATGTGCTATTTTCACACTTTCATCCCTGTACTACTCGCGTGTTATAATTAGCCAAGTGTTTAATAACCATCCTGTCTTATTGTTTACGTTAACGAGTTATATAAAACATTTTTCACACAGTACCATGATCTCCATTTAAAGAATAGGAATCAGTAACTTGAATCCTTGTACTACGTCTCCATACTTTTTTGGTTAGCATTTTGAAGAGTATTCACTTTCGAAAATGATCTAACTGCTTAAAAGAGTGCTACATAAACAATTTTGATGCATCTTACTAGCATGCCCTCTTTTACAAGTCTTCCCCCATGATTTTTTCTGATGATATTTGTGTTAGCAGAATTCAACGGAGAAGCCACCGTTCTTCCTTCCCAGTTGGACGGCAATGTATGTGCTGAACACATTTGTAGTAATATGGGTACTTGTGGTCGGTTTTGGATTAGGAGGATGGGCTAGCATGGCCAACTTCATCAAACAAGTCGACACATTTGGACTCTTCGCCAAGTGTTATCAGTGCCCGCTGCCAGCCACAGCTGCCGCAGCTCATCATTGAGTATGGACCAACATTGTTGAACCTAAATTCTACCCACATGCCTGCCACAGCATTTTTAACATACTCTGTTGTATTATTGTACATGAGGAGGCATAAGATTCAGCATCTGCATGCCATCTCCCTTGTATGTGGTGTGTTGTATTTTTCCCTCTTTTGTTCTTTGGTTCAAATGATTGGGAATGTTCATATTTTCTTTGATATTTTATTAAAATTTACATTTTCTTCAAAATATTTTTCTATAATTTTCCATAGACCATCTTGAAGCTTCTGTTCTAGAACTTTGTTGCATGTGAGAGGCCATACGAATTCAAAACATGTAAATACAATCAATAATCCAAAATTGAATCAACCCTTTGACTTGTCATATCACACGAATTTATTACTCTTATGTATTGTTCTGTTGATTATATCTTATGAAGTTTGACTAGTCAAAGAAGCATATATCTGTCAAAAGCACTTTCTAAAAAGGCAATTCCCCGACCCAAAAGCCGTTTTTACTCATTTCAGTTAAAACGCCACAAAATAGATTAGAAGAACATACTTCTGAATACAGAAGCAAACAGGGCGTTGCGATAAAGTAAAGGTATATTTTTTTCCTTGAGCAATTCTTTTGCACCGTGAAGTCTAAGATAAAAACAACTTAAGAAAAAGTGTTTAGATAAAAACAACTTTAGCAAAAGTGTTATAAGGAAACGCGCTTTGATAAGATAAAACGAGAACCCAAGCATCACATGTTCATTTCTTTACTTCTTTATTATTTATTTTTGGCTGCCAAGCATGTTGATCTACACATAAAGTTTCAATTCAGAGCTGGAGAGTGGAGACAGAAAGCTATATCTCATCATAGCGTGTGTCCTCGCCATTTTAATCTCCTTTTTGTGTAAAGGATTGCTTCTGGGCTCTGCAAGATAACCTCATCAAGGATCAAAGTGAAAACAAGTTAACAACAATAGATGTTCTTGGTCCCTAGATGTACCATGAAGAAAAGATGAGATGGGCTTGTATCAAGCCGTTTAATATCAAGCTAGCACTTGACCTTTGGGCTACTTGGAGGCTTGTAAAAGCTTTACCTCTCCTATGGCTTCTATTCTTTTCTTCTCTCTTTTGAGCTAGATCAAAACCATGCCTAAGTGTTATAACTAGATCTTTCTTTACCTGTAAATGTTTTTCTTTTTAGGTTGTATTTCTCAAGCTTATTACATAAGAACACAAGTAATTCAATTCCATCAAAAAGATTTCTTGACAACGTGGCACGAGAACCAAACAGAGATTAGAGGAGTGTGACATTAGCCAATACAAAAGATCCAAGCCTGAATTATAAATCAAACCATAATACATCTTAGTTCATCACATAATTTAACGCCTTAGAAACTTGGTTAAAGTATAATCGCCAGCTCAGTCACATGCATTTAGCTATATATGCAAAACTAGCAGATGCTTCAACTACAGTGGATCCATGGCTAGCTTGGCAAAGGCAGCATCAAACTTTGGTAAATCATTTTCCAACTTTGCTGCTGCCATGAGCTTACTCTCCCTGCTATCTTCTTCTCTCTTGGCCATTGCTTGCAAGCTCACAATCAAACTCTCGAGCCTACTCTTTTCCATTCTATGATTCTCAGCCTTGATCTTCATCCCTTTTCTAACCGATTCTGATAACTTGAGCTCTATCACAACATCAGTTAATTCCACTAATCTTTTCCTTAGTGCAATCACATTGTACCCTACATTTTGCAATTCCTCCATCGCTTTCCACAACTTTTCGGCCCTCACCCAGAAATCCACTGCTACTAAGGAGTGAATTTCATTAACTATTTCTTCGAAAACCTGATCCCACGCAGATATTAATTTCGTTCTTGTTAGTTCGGAGCAGTTTCGAAGCTGGTAAAAATGTGGGTTTTGTGGTATTCCATTCAAGATTCGAGAAACGAATGTCAAGGGTAAAGGAGAATTTGTCACTGGTTCCTTGTTTGCTTTTCTAGTTGCTCTGTTTTGTTTGATCCCATCTGCAAAAGGAAAACCAATACACAATATGTTTCCTTTCTCAGCCTCGATTGCCCTCAAAACTTAATAAACTAAAGAAATAAATTTTAGTCAGAAAATTGATCCATGATGTAAACATTGATCTCACCAACAGTTGCTTTCGTCTCAGATGAAACTATAGACAGCTTGGTATCAAATGGGTTGGCATTAGCAGGAGCCTGTGCTGCGAAAACAGGAGCATCACTCGGATGCAGAGTTGGACTTATACAACATTTATAGCCCTTTTTTACAATTCCTCCTTTTTTTCTGAGGCGAAAAGCACTAGCGCTGTCTACGGCTGAAGCATAGTTGCAATCATTGGAATAAGATCGAAGAATACATAATACTGAAAGCACAATATGCTAACATCATGAAATCTATTACACAGGAGATTATCTACAATATCTTCAAGAATTTTTGGTATCTGTTTTAAGTTTTACAACAATCATTTTAAATTGCCCCTTACATATTTGAATTTTTGCATTAAAAAGATAAGGCACGTTGAATGTTAACAGCAGTTGCGAAAAGAAACCAGCGATAAATACATACAATGTTGTACATGTTTTTAAAGTATTAACTCTGCTTGAGAAATGGTTAGAATACTTACCAGACGTTGAAGCAGAAGAACCTAAGGTGAAGGATCCTATTAAGTCTGTTTTCAAGTATGCTAAGTAGAAGAGAGAAGAGACATACAATTATATTAAATGGGCTTAAAACAAATCATCAACTGGGGGAAAATATGTGAATGCAAATAGTTACCAGGAGTTGAAGTTGCAGAATCGCCGTTTGATCGGAACAAGCAAACATTTGGGAATGATGTCATGGCTGTTAATGAAGCTGAAGAGACGACAATTGGTAAAGGAGATCGCACTGTTTTTCTCTGTTGATTGATGACCAAAATATGGGAAGGCAGCCTTATTTCTTAGGGTTTTATTGCATTGGAGTTGGTCTTGGACGGTCAAAATCTTGGCCTGCTTGACGCTTAGCACTGAAGACTAAAGAGAATTGAATGGCTTTAGGTTAATTTGCTAAGAAACCATGGAATTTAAATAGACAATTGCACCGTACTAATTACATTTCTTCAATTTTAAGGAAACAAACCACCATTGCTTTGCCATGGCTACTTTTCAACGAAAGGACAAGTCGTACTATTTTCAAGCTTACCATAAGAGGTCGTCTGTATGCGGAGGTAAGAAACCCGATTCAGATCAGACGGATATGGATATGTACGTCGGTGGCTGGGCATGGGTATGGATACTCCTTACCCGAACCAGGCCGCAGATCGCCATTGGAAAATGACTCTTTTAAGTCTCCTAAACGTCCTTATCTCGTCCGAATGTACTTCGATCAAGCCATCCATAGCATGACACGTTGTCACTAACATATAGAGCACTGCAGTATAGGCTGACACAGAGAAATCAGTGTTGTGTGTGATTTGTGATTGTACTGTCAAATGCATTTCCATATTTTTCCGGTTTCCCCTGAGAGTATTTGGCTTCAAGTTTGAAACTTTTCTATTAGGATTCCAGGTTTAGACGAAGTTCATATTACTCTGTTAAGTCACTCTTTTCTTTGGTTTTCAGGCTCGAGTGATTAACAATGGCGCCAAGAGGACGCCCCGGGAAGGTAATGCAAATATGTCATATTTTTCTCTCGCTTTCTCCCTTTTTTTTCTCGTTTCGTCAAATGGGTCTCCTTTTTTCTTTCCTTTTCGAGACGGTTTTGCAGAAGAAAAATACGCGAATGGATGCAGCTCTTGAAGCAATGAAGTCATATGGGTTCTCAGACGAATTGATTCACAAAAAGTTAAAGGAACTCTTGAAAGTATGTTTATGCTTTTTTTTTTTTTTCCCCTTTTCTGTTTTTAGTTTTTAAGAAGCAATAACATATTTGGGGTTTGTGTTTTCACTAGAAAAGTTGGTTTGGGTACTAGGTGTATGGTGATGAAAATTGGTTCTTCATTGAAGAGAATTCTTACAGAGTCCTCCTCGATAACATACTTGAACATGTGGAGCAAGAGGAGAACCATAGGGTAAAATTTTAAGATTTTTTATGTGCTAAATTTGTCTTCATTTTCAATTGCCCTTTTTATTTGCTAATTTCCTTAGTTATATAATTTTCTGTATGGTAATTTGACTCTGTTCATGGGATCTATTACTTTTCTCTTTAGGGATCTTTGAATGCTAAAATGAGTCATGGGGCTTAGAGTTTATTATATCTTTACTTTTCTCAGAAAGTGATGGAATGTTGTAGAAGAGAAATTAACTTGGCCACCAATCTGGGATCTACTATTGTACGTCCTCACAAATTATAGATGTCTCCATTGTGGTTATTTTAGTAGCAAGATGTTGGACCCAAGAAACAAATAGCCAGCCTCTCACCAATTATATTAGAATTTTGAAGCTGTTGCAATTTGCCATTCATGATTATGGCCTTTGTTTTCATTAATTATCTGAAAAGGTGGAAAGTGGATATTGATCTTTAGGTAGAATCAGTTCGAAGTTATATAGTAGTTTTGAGAAGCATACTTTGCTGTCCCATTTTCTAAGGTATTGCCATTATTCTGGATCAGTTTATGTCATTTTTGGTCAATAGTTAAATTTGTTTGATTCTGCCCTGGTCAGCTCATACTTTTGTTAATTATGATAGTATCTGTTGTTTGCTGCTGTTCAAATGATATTCTCAATTTGAAGAATTCTTTTTGAGGAGTTACATTTAGTCCCAAATTGTAGCATCTCTTCCTATTGTTTGAGCCCCGATTTTTCTCCTAATTCATATTGTTTGCCATCTCTGTGTTAAGGATAATTAACATGCATTGATTATGTTGTTACCCTTATTTTTTCCACAAGGATGATACACTTGCTGGGCCCTCAAGTGGGGTTTTTACACTTCCCCATCCAGATGCAGAGGCTTTAGACATTGCTTTGCCAACCACTGAGATTCCGAAGTTAGCACAACAGACATATGTGGCTTTGGATACTGCATTACTGACTATCAAATCGGGTAAATGCCTTTCCATTTTTTCTCAAATCCTGATGCTACAAACTTTATGAGAAAGAATAACATGCTCTCATTACCCAGATAATTTTTTGCCCGCACTTGGAACATTGGTTTTTCAAATCAGTTCAGTCACTTGGATCGTTTTTTTCTCTTCTCCTGTATACAGGACAAGAACTATGAATTGCTTTCAGGGTCAAGTTAGAATAAATTTGAACTAAACTGAACTTTGTTCAAATTTAACAATGCCTTGTTATTTGTGCTACAAATAAAGTTGAATTGCATCCAATCATCCCTGTGAATTTCATTTTCACTTGATATTTATGCTCTTATTTGAACAGATGGGGATGATTATCTGCTACTACCTGGAGAAGGAACTGATAAAAAAGACTTCAGTTTGAATCAGAACCGGGGGAAACAAGAAAATACCAGTGTTATTGAAACTGCTGATAAGAATTCCTGTGCGGTTCATTGTATTGAGAATACCAACCCCTCCCCTCCACACACCATACACACCAATCAACCGATGGACGGTATTCCAGTTCAGCGGCGCAGACCCTTCTACGGATGGATCAGTAGTGACAGCGAGGTCAATGAGGAGGACTTTGTGGAGCTAGAGCCAGCACCGTTACCTGAAGAGTTAGCAAAGCTGCTTTTCGGCACAAATGTCAGTCGTAGGCGCAAGACGAGGTGGGATTTGAGGCCTGAGGATATGTAGGCAGGGCATGTCCGGTGCTTTCTCTTACAGTCTCACTTTCTTCTAGTCTCTTTTAAATCCTCAGAAACTTTCCTTTAACAGCTCTCACAGGCACGAGCTTGGAAATCATCAAATGTTTGGATAATCAATGGCTCTGTCGAAATTCCACTTAAATTACAGTCAAGTTCAGTTTATATCTAGCATCTTTAATCAGTCTATGTTGCTTCATGTTAACAATCCTCCTCTTATGGCAAGAAAATCACAAAATGCCGCTGAAAATGAATGCCTTTTTCCTCTGCCAAGATTTGCCCCTTGTTCAATGGTTAAAGAAAACCCCACCCACTGCGTGTGTAGTTTTAAATCAAGCAGCAATAACAAAATCTATATAATATTTAAAAACTCAAATAAAAGTTCATTTTAAATTAAATTTAAAATTGGTTTATTTTATTTTGAGAAAAATTGCTGGAGGCAACTGACTTAAAAAGTATTCATAAAAATATCTGTATATATATATATATATATATATATATATTAATGAACAATGGACTCAATTTCTTAATACGTCATCGTTTGACTGGTTTGCATGTTGCAATCGTCTACTAAGCAGTTAGGCCCCAAAACTCCAATCCAAGAACTCTTTGAAATACGTGTCACATCCTGATTTGTAAATCCAAGATTGCCTTTTTTAGATATTAATATCCGTTAACAAAAATCTTTAGGCGGGTATTTAAACAGATAATTTCATCTCTCGTTGCCTCTCCCCGGGATATGACACACAAAAAGCTCCAAAATTGTATACCAAAACCTTAGAATCTCCATTTTATAATGACATCAATGTCTCAGTTTCAATCAAGTTAAAGCTTATGTCTTCTTCTTCTTCTTCTTTTAATTAAGGAAAATGAATTTCACGACAGCTTTTCGAGGGAATTTGAGTCTGTTGCCACAGTGCAGTTCTTGTTATCTCGTTTTCAGTCATTTTTATCGTCTTTTCATGTTACTCGCCCCGAACGGTGTCTTGTGGTGAATTTCAGCTCCCATCGGGTTTCAAGGTAACAATTACTTCTTAATTGTAGGTTTATGTATTTTATTGTTCTTTTCCCTGAGTAATGGATTAGTGCTTATTGTGTAGATTTTGCAGGAGCAAGAGGGGGATTATTTGTAGAGTCACTGACACACAGACTGAACCGGATGGCACTAATGATAAGGTATTTCTCTTTTTTATTTCTTTTTTATTTTTTAAAATTTTTATTGTGTTTGTTTTCCATTTTGCATGCATATATATGGTGAATTTCAGTATATGTAAGTATGCTTATGAGCAAAGAGTTTGATTTTGAATTCGTATTCTTTGAATTTTAAACTTTTCTTTCACTGTGAGATTAGGTTCAACGGAATTAAAATGCATTTTGACGGTTTTCCTGGCATCAAACAACCATATTTTAGATTTGGGATTGGGATTTATGATTTGATTTAGTTAGTCAAAGGATCACATTTTGTGCAACCAAAATCACTGCCTTAGTTTTGAGCACTTCGACTTGTAAGTTCCAAAATGGAACAAATTGGGAAGCATTGTCTATTACTACGAAGGGTGATATTTCATCTGTTTCATGGTTATGTGAACCATTTTGTTAACGAAGTGATATGATATCACAGACACCTGAAGAAGAAGAAACCGTGTAATCTTTCATGGAATGCTCAAGAAGTCTTGTAATTGCCCATAATTTCCCTTTTATGAAGGCAGAGGAAATTGTGAACATGATCTTTGTCAAAATTTGTGTTTCTTTACTGGAAATGGACTTTGTCTGAATATATCCAGGAAAAAGAAGCATATGATGGTAGAGAAAATCAACCTGCTACTGATTCCCACCAGCAGGATAACAACCCCCAGACTGATTTACAACTTGATTCACAGCCTCAAGTTGTAAATCAAATAAACGGCGATGATTCAGAAACTAATACTCAAGCTGGTGCCCAGGTATTTTATTTCTTAGTTATTAAAGTTATGCAATGCCTTTTAGTCACTGGATAGCTTGTTTGTCAGATGATCATCATACTTGTGACATGATGAATTAGCTTTCCACTTTTCACGCTCATAACTGGAATTTATAGGAATGGGAAAAATGCTTGTTCAATTTTCCTTCCCTGATGTTACTGTTCACGCTTCTCCATGTTGTTTAATGTTTATAAGAATATTTAAATTGAAGGGTAGAAATTTTGTTCCGCATAATACCTTTTGCTCATTTCCTTATAGTGAAAAATTGACTCTTGCCTGCAACATATCTATTGAGCTTGTTGTCATGTACTACTTCAAATCATATTGGTCATTTAAGGTTCAAATAGGACATACAATAGTGAGGAGGGTCGGCATGTGAATCTTACCATGAAGCATCGCCTTCTAGCTAATTATCTTATAGAATATGAATTCGTAAACAGAAGAATTTGTATATTTAAAGTTTTGGCTCCTATTTTGAGTTTCATTACTCCCTGATAACAATGAAATAGTTGGCTTTCATTTGTAGAGTGGAGCATGAGTTTTGTTCCTCTGAACTTTATTGCATTAAGTTTGTGTTTGGAGCAGGATGTTGATAATGTAGAAGTTGCTATTGGATCCCCTTTGCCAGGTGTGAAGGTGATTATGATCAGCATGCCATAATGTGTTTTGTGCATTAGAACAGGGATCATCTATCCATATTCTCTTACATTACTTCGCTCCATATATTACTGAACAGCCTCAGCAACTGGAAGAATTGATAAGGATTCCAAAGGAGACAATAGATATTCTCAAGGACCAAGTATTTGGTTTTGATACTATTTTTGTGACAAACCAGGAGCCATGTGAGGTGAGCAACAACTTAGCTTTTTTGTTCTAAATTGCTCTTTTCTTATATGAAACTTTAATGTAAGTATGATGGCAAATGGAGTATGCAACAAGGGGGGAAACTCCAATGGATATTGGAGTTTATAACGATCTTCTTTTAAAAATAGGAACTTTATTCATTGATTTGGATTTCAAATCTCTCCTCTGGAAAGGAATCAAAGTGTGCTAGTAAACAGAGTCTTCTATATTCATTTGATAATATTGTGCGACGTTTTCCAGTTGACTGCTGCATTTTTATGGATGTATTAGTGGGCTTTGAACTCATTGATTTACTTTTATCAGGGTGGAGTTTTGTTTAAAGGAAATCTGAGAGGGCAGGCTGCTAAAAGCTATGAGAAGATATCAACGAGGATGAAGGTACATAGATCTGAACTTATTAGACTATAATATTCACGTAGATTTTAAGTTATTCTTTGCTGAACTTGATTTCTGCTCAATAATTCATGCAGAATAAATTTGGGGATCAGTATAAGCTTTTTCTTCTGGTCAATCAAGAGGATGATAAACCGGTGGCAGTTGTAGTTCCAAGGAAAACATTGCAACCAGAGACAGTAGGTGATTATTTAGCTCTCACATATCAAATTATTTATGCCACTATCAAAATTCATCATTGTAAGTGGAATTCCATCATTGAAACTTAAAGCATATAAACCATGAGTTATTTGGTATTTCCTTTGCAGCTATCCCAGAATGGTTTGCGTCTGGTGCATTTGGGCTTGTTACCGTGTTTACATTACTTCTCCGGAATGTGCCTGCACTGCAGTCCAACTTATTGTAAGTGGCTCTGTATGACCTTTTTATAGTAATAACTACAACATGATATGGCCTGTTTTAACCCTATCATATTGAAACTTCACCTTCATTTTCCTTTTCATCCTTGAGACAATGATTTTTTGCAAGATTGCTTTACAGTGTAGTAAGCATAATCAGATTACACTGCAATGCGGTGTAGGTTATATTCTGCTTGACAGTTCACCCAAGTACTCTATTTTATTTAGTTTTTTGTTTATTTTCTTAAGAAAAATCTTAGATGCTGGGAGGCATCCAAAAAGAAATATTACTAATGATAGAAGGTAAAAGCATAAGGAATTTATAATGTCCAGCCTAGCAGGCAAAAAGGGAAAACCTAAATCTTGGAACTTCTCAACTATTATGGAGAAGATCTCTCTGAATTACTCTTATCCGTTGTTATACAAGCATTCGTTGGAATGCTGAGATACTCATGAGGTGAAGTCAACTGTATTTCAATTATTTTATTACGGCAACAATATTTGTAATGTTGCAGGTCAACTTTTGACAATCTCAACCTGTTGACAAATGGCCTTCCGGGAGCTCTCGTCACCGCACTTGTTCTAGGGGTCCATGAACTTGGCCACATTTTAGTTGCGAGTAGCACTGGAGATAAACTCAGCTTGCCATATTTTGTTCCTAGTTGGCAGATGATATATTTATTGTTGTTCTGTACTAACTTTTAGTCGGAAGAAATTCACCACATTTTTCATGGTAATCAAAAGCCTACTAAATTTGGCTTGGTTGATTAGGATTTGAGAACTTAGATTCTTTATTTCACTATGGATTTGCATTGATTGTGATGTCCAAGCTATAACATCAAAAATGACTTCATTATCACCTGGCAGAAACAACCATGGTGGCCACTGGTCAGAAGCCTTATTTTCCTCCAGAATGCATTTACTATTCATTTTGAATTTGCTTTGCGCATATGTAAAGTCTAATGAACTGTTTTGGTGGCAGATAGGCTCATTTGGTGCTACAACTAGGATTAGAAATATTGTTTCCAAGCGTGAAGATCTTCTGAAGGTTGCCGCTGCAGGACCTTTGGCTGGGTTTTCCTTGGGCTTTGTTCTTTTCCTTTCAGGATTCATCCTCCCACCTAGGGATGGCATTGGCACTGTTGTTGATGCTTCTGTGTTTCATGAATCATTTCTGGCCGGGGGTTTTGGTAAGCATTTATTTGAAACAGATATTGGATGCAAAGATCAAGTTTTCATTTGTGTGCATGTCCAATTTTTGTGAATCCTTTCTGTCATGTCTCTTTACCGATGCTAATTTTTTTTTCTTTTCTGGAAATTTCTTCTGGATCTTTGGCCTCAAAATAATTATACTGACTGGAATTCTCTATTCCGTTATAGTTCTCTATTCCGTTATAGCAAAGCTTCTTCTTGGCGATGTACCGAAGGAAGGCACGCCCATATCAGTTAATCCATTAGTGATTTGGGCATGGGCTGGACTTCTTATAAGTGCCATCAACAGCATCCCTGCAGGAGAGCTAGAAGGTGGCCGAATTTCTTTTGCAATATGGGGAAGAAAGGTATTTTAAAGAATTAGTAAAAATTGACATCAAATAAATTATTACTGAAAGCTTATTTCACAAGCCTAATAACCTTCCTTACACCTTCAACCTTCTAATCTCCATTTTGGCTATCTAAAAATTAGAAATGTAAAAGTGTTATAACGATACAGTTGTATTTAACAGGCTTCATCGCGCTTCACAGCTGCCTCAATTGTGCTGCTAGGTCTATCCTCACTTTTTACTGACGTGGCGTTCTACTGGGTGGTGCTCATATTCTTCTAGCAACGGGGGCCGATTGCTCCACTCTCCGAGGAAATCACGGATCCTGGTGACAAATATGTTGGCCTTGGAATCTTAGTTTTGGTCTTAGGATTGCTGGTATGCTTACCATACCCATTCCCTTTCTCGGATGAAGTGATTTCAAATTTCTAGTAAATAATTTCTCATATTACTGTAGTCATCTGGATAAACCGAACACTCTCTGTTGTAGCTGGACTTGTCTACTGTAAAGTTTGCTGGAATATTACATGATAGTTATGCATCATCAACATTATCGACAAACTGAACAACCAGGCACAAAGCTCATTGTTTGTCAGCTCAAGTTCTCTCGTTCCTAAGTGACAGCTTATTATCCTTTTGTTATAAAATCATAATTACTTACGTAGTTTGAAACTTGGTCTCTCTGGTACATGTATATATATTGTTATATTTAAAAAATTTTTAATTTGGTAATTTAAAATTATTTTTGTAAAATTTAAAATAAATAATAAAAATTTAAATACAAATAATTTTTTAATTTAAAATTATTTTTAAAATAAAAATTTACAACGGCGCACGGATAGTATACGGATGCGCCGCGGACAAAATCCGGGAGGCAGAATTACATAATGGATGGCGGTGGAAATGTGTATCATAACATGTGCGGATGGTGACTTGCTGGGGGAAGGGACACGACACGAGTTCAAGTCCTTAATGTCTGCAAATTGAATGTACGTAAATACATTGGCTGCCACGAGATTTGACAGGGAAATTAAACACGGAACGGCAAACAGCAAAGCAAGAAAGCAACCGAGAGGCTCGATATCAAAAATATCATATTGAAAACGTGATAATTATTTTATTTTATTTTAATATTTAAATAGAAAGTGCTAAAGATGGTCTCACATTTTTATTGTGTCAAATAAAGGGTGAAGGAGTGGTTCATACCATTAGTTATAAATTTGGCTACGATAAGCTAGTGTATTTAAAAATTTAAAATATTTTAAAAAATTAAAAAAAAAAAAGAACAACAATAATTTTGAGTATGGTAGCCTAACTTTTAATTATATCTAACTTATAAATAAAAATAATTAAATTATCTGATAATATCTATGGAAATAATAATTACTTGTCGTATTTAGGGTGGTTATTAACGTACACTTCCCATTCTCGTGTACAATAATAATGAACATCACTCGACTAATCAATTTTTATTGCCAGATAAAGTGAAAAGACCCAACTGCTTGAACAGATTTAAAGTTGTGAAAACGACATAGGGGCATAATGGGAAAATCACGAATTTCACCCTGCGTGCACACAATATGTAGCATCCTCGGCTTCCCTCCTGGTAGCCGAAGAGACCAGAGGTGAGAGAGAATTTGAATTTATTATTTATTGCTGACTTACCAGCGACCGGAGCTATCCATTTTCATTTTTCCTCCATGAATATGGCGTCGACAATGCAATCCCTACACTTCTCCTGCCGCTTGGTTCCCTCCAGTCGCCGGCTGTCTCCGGTCCCGGTCACCCGCATTTCTACCAGAAGCCTCCCGAGCTCTGTTGCACCTGTCCGTCCAGTAAAGTGCTGCATTTCCCTCTCGACCAATGCAGCATTAGGTAAATCGATTATTTCCCCTCGTTGTTCATTGTTTGGTTAGTGAGTAAATGGGAGAAAAGAAAAGAAACTATTGGTTTATTACTTGTGATAGGAAGAAATATTAAACAAGTATCGGCAATGTATTTGAACCAGTTTTGATTTCAAAGCCGGTTCAAATAAAATTCTTCTTCTACTTCTTCGAGATATAGTAGCAAAAACATTTCATTAGTTTCAATATCTCTATTGTCGACAAACTGTTTTCGAAAAACAAAATTCAAATTTTCTTTTTCGTTTTGGAAAAAGGAATTTGAATGAATGAAGATCAAGCTTTACTTTTTCTATGTGTATTTAATAATTTTCTTTAGATACGTTTGTTATTTTCTTATACAGCAGTGAAGCAGAAGTTATTAGATACTGAAATGGTATTGTTGTTTGCTTGTTTCCCTTTTTCCTCTCTTTTAGAAAATGGTGCATCGAAATTTGCTGAAGCTTCTAAAAATGGAAATTTGTTACCGTTATACCGTTGCATATTCTCGGACCACCTTACTCCGGTTCTCGCATATCGTTGTTTGGTTCAAGAAAATGATAGAGAGGCTCCAAGTTTTCTTTATGAATCGGTGGAGCCTGGTTTTCGGGTTTCTAATGTGGTAAGAACACTTTATATTTTGTAGATTCTTCATGTCGAGTGGATGGGTAGTTCTTATTGTGGATTGTGTACGTGATACTGAATTGGTTGTTGCAGGGGAGGTATAGTGTGGTCGGAACCCAGCCAGTGATGGAAATTTTAGCGAAAGATAATAAGGTTACAATAATGGACCATGAGAAAGGGAGCTTAGTCGAGGAGATTGCTGAGGATCCGATGGAGATTCCTAGAAGAATCTCAGAGAGTTGGAAACCTCAACTAATTCATGAACTTCCTGATGCTTTTTGTGGTAATAAAATTTTGTTGATACATTACTTGTTTTATAGTTAATCGATTATTAAATTTCAACATCAATTTAATTTAGTTTCTTTGCAAGATCTATCAAGTTTTCATACTCAGAACCATTGTCATGAATAGGTGGTTGGGTTGGTTATTTCTCGTACGATACAATTCGCTACGTGGAGAAGAGAAAACTGCCATTTTCACAGGCACCAGACGATGACAGAAATCTCGCAGACATACACCTAGGCCTCTATGATGACGTGGTTGTGTTTGATCATGTGGAGAAGGTACTGTCTGTTCATCCATCAAAAATGTCAACAATGTCGTTGAACTTTGCCTATTTTGCTGCACGTGAACTGTTTTTAGATAAACCTACGTTTTGTCAAGAGGAAAAAGGATGCACTTACAAAAACTTCCAAGATAAAATCCATATTGCATCCTATTAAGTTGCCTTTTATGGGTTTCTACCAATCTTGTTGTCCGTAAAAAGACTGATGAAAAAAGGCCACCTATATGTATAGATTTCATTTATCAATTCATGAAGTTGGTTCCATGAGAAGGTGTTGTATTTACTTGACTTTGCTTATGGGCTGTTAAGGAGGTTTATTTTTCTTTGTTTATATTACCCTTCTCAGAAAGTATACATAATCCATTGGGTGAGGCTAGATCAACACTCGTCTGCAGACAAAGCATATGCTGATGGAGTGGAACACTTGGAAAAATTGGTGGCCAGATTACAGGATATTGACCTGTAAGTTACTTTTTGTTCATTTGTGTATTCTATATTGGTTTTCAAGAAGTTCGTTGTTTTTGGGCTTGATTGTTGATTCTTAGGCCGAGGCTCTCCCCGGGTTCTGTAGACTTACCAACTCATCAGTTTGGTCCTTCTTTAAACAAGTCAAACATGACAAGTGAAGCATACAAGCATGCTGTACTACAGGCAAAAGAACATATTCAGGCTGGGGATATTTTCCAAATCGTACTAAGTCAACGTTTCGAACGTCGAACATTTGCTGATCCGTTTGAAGTTTATAGAGCATTGAGAGTTGTGAATCCAAGTCCATATATGACTTACTTACAAGTATGATATTACTATCTGACATTACGATAGTTGCAGTATTTTTGTTGCATTTTCTGATATCAATTTTTCTTTTGTCAGGCGAGAGGGTGCATCCTGGTAGCTTCAAGTCCAGAAATTCTTACTCAAGTTAAGAAGGTAAACCCTTAAAGTTATCAAATTGACTCACTCAGGTTATCTGTAAATCACATGAAAAGGTTTGCAAACTTGAGTTTATTGGTTATTTACTTTTAAACATTTTTCAACATGGTTTCTAATATCCAATTGTTACACCAGAATAAGATTGTGAGTAGACCTTTGGCCGGAACTATTCGAAGAGGGAAGACTAATAAAGAAGATGAGATGTTGGAAACACAGTTGCTAAATGATGTAAAACAATGTGCAGAGCACGTTATGCTGGTTGATTTGGGCCGGAATGATGTCGGAAAGGTTTTCCTTAAATGATTTCTCATTTCTGTTCTCCTTATCTTACAATTTCTTGGCTGTTTTCTGAGAATTTCTGCAACATGGGTGCATAGACTGTTCTTAATAACCCTTATTTGGTGCAGGTCGCAACATTTGGTTCTGTCAAAGTGGAAAGGCTTATGAATGTTGAACGGTATTCTCATGTAATGCACATGAGCTCCACGGTGAGAATCTAAGCTGGAAATCTATAAACAAGGATTTGACTTCTATACTGCAAACTTGTATTTCTCACATGGATTAATTTTCTGAACCCGGAAAAAAAAAATTAACGTGTTCTGTTACTGTATGGTAATTTGGGTTCTTTTCTCCCTTTGAAGCTCTTAAATCATTTTCATCTATCAACTATCCAATTTACCATAAGATAATCAATAGATGCCGCCATTTCCATATCTAATCATCGTTTTAGTATTCAGATAAGGAGCTAAATGTTTCCTCCTAGTCAAGAAAAGTTACCTTAAATGCTCACCAAAGCCATTGACCCGTGTTTCTGCAGGTTACAGGCGAGTTACAGGATCATCTCACCTGCTGGGATGCCCTGCGTGCTGCACTGCCTGTTGGAACCGTTAGCGGAGCACCAAAGGTTGTAATTCAGCGCATTATTACCTCATTGATTAATTAGATACGTCAACCATTACTTACTAATGTTTGCCTGATCATCATTGGCAATATGATACAGGTGAAGGCGATGGAGTTAATCGATAAGTTGGAGGTAAACAGACGTGGCCCCTACAGTGGTGGGTTTGGAGGCGTTTCCTTTACCGGAAATATGGACATTGCCCTGGCTCTAAGGACCATGGTTTTCCCAACGGGAGCTCGTTATGACACAATGTACTCGTACAAGGATGCCAATCAGCGTCGAGAATGGGTGGCTTACCTTCAAGCCGGTGCTGGTATTGTTGCTGACAGTGATCCCGATGACGAGCACCGTGAGTGCCAGAACAAGGCTGCCGGACTTGCCCGTGCTATTGACTTAGCGGAGTCAGCTTTTGTTGACAAATGATATGTTAGAAACATTACTAGAAGTAATCAATTTACAGTGTGTTATGAAAGCAAGAAATAACAATGGAATTAAAATAATTAATTTTAGAAAGAAAGTGACGCTTATTTCTTTTATTGTTTGAATATTTACGATTTAATTTAATTCGTAGCTATTCTTCTTTTTACGAGCACAATCACTAATAAGAAAATTTAAGTCTTTGTAGTGACAGCGGTGGCTAATCACAGATACGAATATTATTAGGATAATATATTTTAATTTTATTTTACTATCTTGTACGACGCCGTTTTGGAGTTTGCGCACTTCAACTCAATGCTGAAGCAGCGTCGGAAGTGGCTGCCACCATTTTTCTCAGGACAGACAGAATCACGGCGGCACTGGTTCAAAGAGCGATTCCTATGTTATATCAGTTACTCAATTTCTCGTCTAAATTATCCTTCTCTCAATCCGACGTCCTTTCAGTCTCGCTCTCAACTCCTCCGTCTTCGGTCTCGTTGCCTTCAGTCTCTCTGACACCTCCGTTGAGTAAGGAATTCGGTCTCAAAGTCTTTATCTCTTAGACATTTGCTTAAAATTATGTGTAATTCATCTATTCAGTTGTTATGAATCCAGTTTACTGTGGGAGAGGTGACAAAAAAACCGCCAAAGGAAAGCGTTTTAGGCATTTCTTTGGAAATGTGAGTTCATCTTTGTTTTTATAAATTTTCTCTGTAAGTTTCCAGTTTGTTTAGGGTTAGTTATGATCTTTTTTTTTTTTTTTTTTTTATCAAATTGGTTTGATAGGCGAGGCCGAGAGAGAAGAAGAAGGGGAGGGGTCCACCCAAACCGCCGGTGCCTTCATCTCCGTCCAAGAAAGATCGGTTCGACGACGAGGATTGTTAAGGATGCATGTGATGTGAGCCATGTAAATTATAGAGAGAGGAAGAAAAAAAAAAAAGACACCGTCATCTCACGATGACGGCGGAATTTTGAAGCAGAGGGGCGCGCTTGACGGTCGGCCCACAGTCTTATCCGGTGAACTTGTTTGCCGACGACGGCAAGATTCCGGATGGGGTTTTTTTTGTGGAATAACCCTTGTTTCTACCAGTTCTGGTTTGTCTTTAAAACAAGTAAAACAGTGTCATTGTAGCATCGTTTTGGTTTAAAAACACATTAGCTGTTTGATAAATTGTCTACAAGAAATTATAGTTACATTTCATTCACTAAAAGGCTGGGAATGGTTCCATAAATTCCATTTCTCTGATTCTCCATCTCATTTGAAGTAAATGACGTAAACCGGGGTGAACATCACAATAAAATTGTAACGTTTTCAGAGTTCTAGAACTACAAATTGAAAATGGCGATGTGAAGAACAATAAATGATAACCATACGTGCACGTGGATACAATAGCTAGGTTTGCTGCACGATTTATTGAGCTAATGGAAAGCTAGAGTCGTCACATTCTCCTCCCCTAAAATAAAATGTGGCCTTCTCATGATATCAAAAAAAATTCTGTAAGGCATGATCTTGCTGCTTAGCCTAGCAGCTTTTCTTTCCTCTGCTGCCGATGCCATTACTGCATATAGTAACCAAACGGACAAGGTTTCTGGGCTTGCATTCAAGAATTTGATCACTGACGATCCTCTGGGAATGCTGAGCTCGTGGAATGATTCTGTTCATGTATGTCGGTGACACGGGGTAAAATGCGGCAGCAGGCACCAGAGAGTTGTAGAACTGAACTTAAAAGGTCTCAAAGGCTGGTAGGCTCTATGTCACCTTTTGTCGGAAATTTGACCTTCCTCAGGTCAATTTACTATCAAGACAATCGGTTTCAAGGAAACATCCCAGGAGAGATTGGCAATCTGTTTCTCCTGCAGAACCAAAATTTCACAAGCAATAATATCCAGGGTGAGATCCCAGCGGCATTTGGTTCTCCTTCAAAGCTTACTTTTCTCTCTGTACTCTCAAACAATCTTGCAACAAAACAATCCCTCCATTTCTTGGTAATTTATCTTTTCTCAAACTTTTTCCTTTGGAAAAAATACAGTTCATGGAAACATTCCAGAATCCATTGGCCATCTCTCCAGCTTGGGATAGTAAAAATAACCAGTTAACAGGAAGTCTACCTACGAACATAGGCCTCACATTCCCGAGCCTTTGTATAATTTCTGTTGTTGAAACAATTCACTGGAAGTTACGCAGTTTCTTTCTCCAATGCATCTGAATGAGACTTGTCCGTATTCGGGGCTGCAAGATTATGGCTTCAGTGGCGTCTTACCAGATTCCTTGACCAATCTCTCAACTCAACTTACAGTACTGCAAGCTAGAGGAAATCAATTCTCTGGAAACATCCCAGCTGGGATATCAAACTCTGTTAACTTGATTGAGCTTGGCTTAGGGCAAACTCTCTCTCAGAGTCTACTCCCTTCAGTATAGGTAAGCTTCAAAACTTGCAACAATTAGTTTTCAGGAGAAATCAACTTTCTGGCCCAATCCTAGATTCCATTGGCAACCTTACTCAACTCTTCCAACTGAATTTGGAAGAGAACAACCCGACAAGAGACAACACTGGAGGCGTCAAGAACATTCAAAGGTTGCAGATTTTAAATCTTTCTCCCAGCACGCTTGGTGGTTCAATACATAAAACTGTTGGCCTTTTCTCCACCTTAATTTCCATCAACTTTGCTTGTAACAGTTTTAATGGTTCTCTCCCATAGGAGCTCGTTGCATTGAGTAATATATAGGGACTGGATTTTTCTAAGAACAAGTTGTCTGATGAAATGCCAAGCACTCTGGGAAACTGTTTGAGATTGGAATACCTTCTGGGCAGGAACATGTTTTGGGGAAGCATTCCTCCATCATTTGGTTCCTTGAAAGGAATCATAGATTTGGAGCTTTCTCACAACAATTTGTCTGGCACAATTCCAAAAGAGCTAGAGATCTTTCCATTTCTCAAGAATTTGAACTTGTCCTTCAATAACTTTGAGGGGCAAGTGCCATCAAAAAGTGTTTTTACCAACACTAGTGTGATTTCAGTTGCTGGAAACAGTAAGCTCTGTGATGACATTTCAGAATTGCACTTACCAGCCTGTGCCACTGAAGATTCTAAGAGGCAAAACCATGGACTCGGTATAAGATTTACTGTCACTATAGTTGGTGTGGGTGTCTGTTTGACGCTGCTAATTCTTTGGGTAGCATTCTTTTGGAAATTATAACCAAGAGGATTGTTGTTACAATCATCCCATGGAGAGGAATTTCTTGAGGATCTCTTATGATGAGTTTCTTAAAGCTACTCACAGATGTTCCTCAGCTAACCTAATTGGTAAAAAATTTATTGTCATTATAGTTGGTGTGGGTGTCTGTACAAAGGAAAGCTGCAGCAGGATGAAAAACCTGTGGTCGTAAATGTATTCAATCTTGAAAGGTTAGGAGCTTCAAAGAGCTTTGTAGCAGAAAGTGAAGCTCTTAGGAAGACCAGGCACTGCATGTTCAAGCATAAATTTCAAAGGAATAACTTTAACACTCTTGTTTTCGAGTTCATGCCCAAAGGAGGCTTAGAAAGTTGGTTGCATCCAAGTGAAGATCCAAGGAAATTAGACCTACTACAAAAGCTTAACATAGCAGTGGATGTTGTTACCATTACGAAACACCAATTTTTCAATGTGATTTAAAGCAAAGCAATGTTCTTCTTGACGAGAACATGACTGCTGTTGTGGGACATATCAGATTGGTCAGGTTTCTTTATATGAATATTACAAATCACAATTTTAAAGGTCATAGCAGTTCAGTTGCAGTTGGGTTCTGTTGGATATGCTGCTCCAGGTAAGGAATCGATTCATGTCTTTCTTCTCATCATTCACTTCAGAAAATATAAACATTGCACAGATTTAATCCTGAAAGGTAGATGATTTTTTTTTTTTTCTGATGAATTTATAGAATATGGAATGGGTGGATCAGCATCAAAACAGGGAGGTATTTACAGCTACAGAACCCATCTGCTAAACATATTGACAGTTAAGAGACCAACAGATGAAATGTTTACAGACAGATTAAGCCTGCATAACTTTCTGTAAGATGCCATTGCCAGACAGAGTAATGGAGATTATGGATTTGTGTCTGCTACAACAAGAACAAATCAATGAAACTAACACAGATGCCAAAATTGAATGATGCATAAAAGTTAAAATGAGGAAATGGTTGACTTCACTTGTGAGAATTGGAGTTGCTTGTGCATCAGAAACACCTAATGGACGAATGAACATAAGTGAGATACTCACGGAGATGAACATAATCACAGAAGCTTTTGTTGGAGAAGAAATCCCCGGTGAGAGGTGTATATAGATGCGACTAGCCGGTGAAGGAACACCACAGCTAAATGATTTTTGAACCTATAAAGAAAATAATTAAATTCCACGCTTAAGGACGTTAAAGAGCATTTGAAGCCGAATTCTTATCTTTGGAAAATCATCATTTTATTTCATTTCTATTATTTTCTAGTTTTCCTTGCACTGTTGAGGTTCCCTAAAAAGATATATAGAATCACCAGTTCAATATTTCCCTTAAATTGATTATAAACTTGAGATAAAAATAGAATGAAGAAAGGATCAATATTCTGCAATTCAACTCATAAAGTACTCCTGTATGCAACCATATGATAGAGACATAAGCTATTACTCCTCTATCTTACTAACTATAATTCAATGTAATGCACTGTAGAGAAGCCTTCTTTTGCTTCATTCAACCCTCAGTTAATAAAAATTTATTACTGGGAGATTATTAAAGTCACTGATACTTCCTCTTTTGCCACTTCAGTAATGTTGGTAGCCATGGCTACTAAAGGAATCTTTTATGAGGGCAAATCAATCATGGCAGTGAAACTTCTCAATCACAAAGGAGAACTTCAAAGACTTCAGAGAGTTTCAATTCCCAGAGCAAGCATCTGCAGTAGGAATATCCAGAAAATATTGTTGGATCAAGGGTGGATTATCAGGTTAATGATTTAGGATGTAATCTAGGAAGTTATACCAGAAGGAAATATCTGCATTTGGTTACATCTAAAACAGGTTGCTGCAAGTGAGTGCATTCACCAGGAAATCTCAGAACAAGCTGAGATTAAACATTTACACCCATTTTGCTTCGGCACTTTGGTTCTTCATTCTCATTATCAACACCCAATAATTCATATTGACCTCATACCCAGCAACGTTCTTCCTGATGAAAATAGGGTCGCTCATGTTGGTGATTTTTGGGGTTGCAAAAGTTCTTGCTAAGATATTTAGTAATTTACTAAGGATCAATCTAGCTCAGTCATGATAAAGTGCTACAAACATATAATCTTATTTCTAATAAGTTGGTCAGTCAACAATTTTTTTTTAAAAATAAATAGAGCTCATAAATTAATCAATATATACACAAAAGGTGGCATGGGTGACTAGGTGTCTATTTGGTGAGATACATAAAATTATGAGCTACTTGTGGCCAAAAAAATTTACAGGTAAGAAGAAACTAACAACTTGTTTAAGAAGGACGTGAACCTTACACAAGTTCACCAAAATGGCATTGACAGATTGAATGATTCATTGGGCATCCACTTACACTGCTGGAAGAAGAAATGACAGGAAGGATACATGTTGCTTGAACAAAGTGTTGGAACATAAATCTCCTCTGAACAGATTTTAGCTTATACTAACTGCTTAGAGAATGTAATTATTGAACTCGAAGTACCAAGATAAAGTGTCCCCTTCTTTTTCAAATTAACTTTCTCTCCCTATCTACAACTAATTGTCTAACAATCACCGAACTCTTGTCACTTTCCCAGTCCAAAAGCTTATTTACCTCTGCTTGAAAGTTCAACACAAATTTTTTAATCCAAATTCTAATTTATGGGCCTGCATAGCCTTTACCACACCATTCTCCCCCCAACCATAACACATTACACAAAATCAATCAATCAATTTGCTGATTAAAGTCAGTCCTAGAAGAAGATTAAGCTCATGATTTACAGTAAGTAACCAGGTTGAATAATTAATAGAATTTCATGTGAAGATTCATCTATCAACAATGTTATATCAGTCAACAAGAAGCTAAAGTCTAAATCAAATTCTTGAGAACCTGACAAATCACACAATAAAATTCACATTTCTTTCAATTCCTTGCAAATTCCATAACAAAATTAACAAAAATTGTTCATAGATTGTGAACCATTTCATGTATCAAAATGACTATCAAAGCATATATCACAAAACACAAACAACAAACAACATAATTAGAAGCAAAAATATTTAAACACTAAACATAATTTAAGTATCACGATATACAAACAAAATTATTCATCAATATTTCCATGCGACTAAATCGAGATCAAATCATTCAAACCTGGAACCATCTTCATCGCTTGCTATCGTAATCAACGATCTCGGAATCAGTCACCGATCTCGAGTGCTGCACTATGGACCGCCCAATCGAGTTGATCCAGTCCTCTTTCTCTTTCTCAGAATCAGCGATGAAGTACATAGTTTCAGTCCTCGTACTCAGCTCAAAAGCGTTCTGTTTGTTCAACACATCTTCTGCTCCCTTAACGGTGAGGCAGGAAGCTACGGGGATGACTCCACGTGGCTTGGAGGAGCGACTGACTGTAGATTCCTTGAACCAAAAGAGTTTACCTTGTTTTAAAACGAACCATCGCCGACGCCAAGTTTTAATGTACTCGCCTTGCTTGGTCAACCAGCCGGTTCGTTCGGGGTTAGCCCAGAACTCAACGCCGTCGTAGTCGGTGAGCTGGTTAGTTTGGCCCGAAATGGTCCGCCAGAGGTTAGCCATCCGTTGATCGGTGGCTTCGGGTTTGGATTTGGGTTGAATTGTAGATGGAAATATCTCTGCCTTGTTAATCAACTATACTCTTACCATACAAATTTATTATTTCTTACTACCTAACATACATACAGATACACTCATACCTATATATACATATACATAAATATATATATATATATATATATATATATATATATATATGTATATAGAGGGTAGAAATACCGTATACGTATTAAATACTAGTACAAGCTTGTAGCTTTACGATGGAGTTTTCTCTACTTAATGTGCCATACTTGCTTTCTGATACACTCTCTACTCGATCTGCCATGGATACCAAACATCAATCGCTCTTTAAGAAAGTATATTGATTCAAAATTCAATTATTTAATGCAATATTAATACATTCGTTATGGTCTGTATACATCGATATTAACAATTCAATTATTTGGGTACTCACAGGATTTTCGTTAGGAGCTTGGTCAGTCATCACCTTGCCCTTCTTCGTATGATAGACTTGTAAAGCATCCCCGCGTTCGGAGACAGAACAGCCAAAATTCATTCCCAAACTTTCAGTACTGCTGATGTCAACAGCCAACACTTCAAACGATCAATAGACAAAAAGAAAATTACACAACTCTTGTTCTAAAGGAACTGAATGCATGCAATTGAAACCAAATATAAAGTATGTATAATTGCCCCGGGCACATCGCAAGAAAAATATAATCTATCTCATGGGATCACCTTCCCTTGCCTTGCCTGTCTAAGGAGAATGTTCCGCTCTGATTGCAATTCGTTGACAACATTGGTCATGCCACTAAATGGAGGAGAAGACTGATACTGAAAAGGCACTTGCAGTTGATATCAGTATTTTGAATACAGAGATCTTCTGTTTCTTTGCTTTGTTTATGGTGCAATTGGGAAGCCGTAGTTAAGCTTTGCCACCAGAAAGTCTGTCACTATTCCAACAACTGATACTGCAATTGCAATTGCGAAAATTCCGTTCGTTGGTACTTCACCCTCCAAATTATTGAAGGGTAAGTTTAGATCTCCATGGGAAGAGTCTCTAGGAATTTGGCCAGACGAATTGTTTCGAGAAAGATCAATATAAGTTTATGGAAAGAGTTTCTTTGCTCTTAATAATTCTCTCTTTCCCTCGTCTAACCATAAACATCATCTTTACTTGCTGTGAAAAAGACAATGAAACAGCTTGGTCTTAATACAAAATATGGGATCCGCATCGGTGAAATTCTAACAAATCATCCCCACAAATTGAATCTATGACTTACTATAATTGTTGAGTTGTTATTTCTTTCAAAACTAATTGATGTTAGGAGAACATAACTCAAATTTTTTATAACATTCGCCCCGTAGAATTTGTGAAACTCTCTGTAAGAGCAACAATCATTAGTTATTGACAAAGAACAATATTGCTGAAATCCAACAAATGCAATGAAGTAATAATAGATAGGCTCTGGTATCATTTAATAGACACAATCTCATTTTTTTAGAAGAACAATTCACAAATTCCCCCAATCTAAGAAGGTTCAGTTTCATACTTTCTACTCGATCAGCCATGGATTCCAAATATCGGTCGCTCCTTAAGAAAGTATATTCAATTATTGAATGTATTTAAGTATTTTGGTTTATTTTGGATATTTACTGGATACTTTTGGATTAGGAGCCTGGACACTCATCACCTTGCCCTTAGTCACAAGATAGGCTTGCAAGCATCCCTGGATTTGGAGACCCGGAATTCGATATAGAATGACAAAATTCATTCCTAAACTTTCAGTTTTGCCAATCTCAACAACAAACACCTCAAACGATCAATAGATAAAATAAATTAACACATCTCTTATTCGAAAGGAATTGAATACATGCAGCTGAAACCAAATTCAAAGAAGATATAATTTGATAAAATTATGTTGCCCGGTCACAGTGCAAGAAAAATATAATCTTTCTCGTGGGATCACCTTGCCTTGCCTAACCAAGAAGAATGTTCCTGACTGATTGCAATTCTTTGATAACATTGGTCATGTTCATTCGATCTTGTGGCGACTCCATTGAACATGCAACTCCAATTCTGATCAGAGACACCAGACATTCTCTTCTGCTGTTGATTCTTGTTTGCCTCTGCCTATGGTTTATGACAGCCAGATCTTCACCATCATTTAGAAGTGTTGGATCTACAATGTCCGTCACTCGATCAGGCAACGCCATTCTGGCAAAGTTATGAAGATTCAAATATCCCTCAAACATATGATCTGTGGGTCTTTTTCTTGTCACCATCTCTAACAATAATATCCCATAACTGTAGACATCTCCATTTGTCGACACTTCACTTCCAAGACCGTACTCTGCCATTCACAAAATTTATATAAATAAGTTCTTACTTTTTGAGAACAAAGTTAAAATGGAATGGTGAAAAGTTTTACCTGGGGCTGCATAGCCGATTGTTCCTCTTACTCCAACAGAACTGCTCTGATTTGGATTTGAGACTTCTGGACGAAATCTTGCTAGCCCGAAATCCCCGACGTGAGCAGTCATGTCATTGTCGAGAAGGACATTGCTTGGCTTTAGATCGCAATGGAGAACTGGTTCTTGGCAGTGGTGATGGAGATAATCTATTGCAGATGCCACATCGATTGCAATGCTTATTCTCCGAAGAAGGGTAAGATTCTGAATTTCAGTTTCTGCTTCTGTTCGGGGATCTGGATCAGGATGTAGCCATTTTTCGAGACTCCCATTTGGCATGTACTCGTAAATTAGAGCTTTGAAATCGTTTCCTTGAAAATCAATACTTGAGCAAGACGTTATGATCTTGACAAGATTTCTGTGACGGATATTTCTCAATGCTTTACACTCCGCCATGAAACTCCTGGAAGCTCCTTGGCGTTGAAGATTAAGTACTTTGACTGCAACGATAGTTCCATCTTGCTCAAATATTCCCTTATACACAGAGCCAAAACTGCCCCCACCAATCAAGCGTGTTGAAGAAAACCCATCAGTTGCTTTAAGGAGACTTTCATAGGACACTTTCAGAAGTGCTTTTGTCAGCATGGGTCCTGAAAGCTGTTTACCTCTCCCCCTTTTGACCCAGCAGAAAATAGAAAGTAACAACATGGCTATTCCCGAAAAGGCAGCTACAGTTGAGATTAGTATTTTCAATGCCCGAGAAATCTTCCGTTTTCCCAAGATTTTGTAGGTGCATTTGGGCAGTTTCAATTCAGCTATTCCTCCACAGAGTCTATTACTGTTTCCGGTCACCGATATTACACTGGCATTTGCAAAAATTCCTTTTGCCGGTACTTCGCCTTCTAAATCATTGAAGGACAAGTTAAGATAATTCAAGGAGAGACCTTCCAAGATTTCTGGAATTTGGCCAGACAAATTGTTCCGAGAAAGATCAATCTGTAGAGCACCTCTCAAATAACCCAGTGATGAAGGTATAGATCCATGAAATGAGTTTCCCGCCATATTAATCAATTCAAGACTAGAACAGAAACCAAGTTCACCTGGAATTTCTCCAGACAAGTTATTGCTAGACACATCAAATCTCCTTAAAGCTTTCAGATTACCGATCTTCCGAGTTATTGATCCAACCAAATGGTTTTGGGCTAGATTTAATGAAATTGACAAAAATGTTATATCAAAAATTTCTTCCGGGATGGTTCCACCGAGGTTATTTTGGAACAGGTGCAAAATTATCAGTTGTTTCAGTTTTCCCAGACCAGAAGGGATGACTCCCGATAATTTGTTATTGTTCAAGTGAAGCTCACTCAGTGCTGAGAGGTTTCCCAGGGAAGAAGGAATTTCCCCTGAGAGCTGGTTGCTGTGAAGATCCATCCATTGTAGTTTCTGAAGCTTACCTATTTCTACAGGAATTGTGCCTGTAAATTGGTTAGCTTCCATGCCTAATAAATTTAAGTTGACAAGATCACCTAAACCTGGAGGGATGCTTCCGTACAACTGATTATTATTAATGATCAAATGTCCAAGTTGGCTAGACAAATTAGCAATCGAAGGGGGCAGTGATCCTCTAAATTGATTTACACCTAAAGTGAGAATCCACAAATTGCTACAATTGGCCAAAGAATACATAAAATTCTCATCGACTTCCCCACTCCCTAAATTATTTAAGCCTAGATTTAGGTATGAAAGATTTTCCATGCCTCCGAAATCAACTGAGAGTTTTCCAGAAAAGTTATTATCATACAATTCAATAAATTCGAGTTTAGAAGCATTGGATAACGATATCGGAATGGATCCGCTGAAGAAGTTTTGTGATACTTGAAAATACTGGAGATTAGGAAAACTAAGACCTAGACTTGGTGGAAGACTTCCATGAAGTTGATTCTGAGACACAGAAAAATTAGCAAGCAAGGAAAGATTGTTTATGGAAGGCGGGATTGTAGAGGAGAGGTGGTTTCCACCCAGTCCAAGAGAACTTAGCCCCTTCAATCGACCTAATGAATCTGGAATATTTCCTCCAAAAGGATTGTAAGAAAGGGATATACTTACCAGGGAAGTTATGTTCCCAAGAAAAGGAGGGATGCCTCCTGTCAAATTGTTCCAGTGTAGAGCTAATAGTTTGAGATTGTAAAGGGAAAACAATTCAATGGGAATATTTCCTACCAGGTTGTTGCGTCCTAAAGATAAGGCTCTGAGACTGGAGCAAAAAGACAAGTTGGCAGGAATTTTTCCAGCCAGGGAGTTATTGAACAGATATAAAAGTTCTAATCTGAACAAACGGCCGAATTCGGGAGGGATTTCACCTCGAATAGTGTTGTTAGAAAGATCGATCTCTGTTAGGAAGCTGAGGTTGCCAATGTGAGGAGACAATATACCGATCAAGCCTCTTGAATTTAGGTTTAAGACAGTGACTCTTCTATGCCTGCGGCCGCATGTAATGCCCTCCCATTCGCAGAAATGGCGAGAATCATTCCACGAGTTCAGGATTCCTTCAGGGTCATGAGAAATCACTGACTTGAAGGCGTGCAAAGCAAGGCGATCTCTGTCCTGAAGGGCATCGTTGGAGGAAGCAAAGATTGCAACACTCATAATTGTGATGCAAAGGAGAAAAATAGATGGAAATTGAGCTGAGTCGCATATTGTTGTACTCATTTCTAAACTGAGAAGACAATTTCCTGAAGCTTGATTTTTTCTGTCGTTTATTTGAGCTTCAGCAGCAAGCTTTGTTACTCTACATACATACAAATATATATGTGTGTGTGTGTGTGTGGTGCTTCTCAGTTGTGACAGTGAGAGGTCTAAATTTCAAAGGCACTAGTGCTGGTTTAGACATAAAACGAGAACTTGACTTGCTCATATTAATTTTCCATACAATCCCTCGCGCGTCTTAAGGCGAGAAAATTTGGTTTTTCTCGAGTTGATCAACTCCATTTGGTGTTGAAGAATCTGAAAATCTCACTTCAAATTCATTATTTCACATGTAAATGGTTCATAACTTGCAAGAACAGATAAATGTCAACGTTTTGGCGGTAGACTTATAATTTTGGCCATTTATTCTTGGCATTGACGAAGACAGGAGTGATTTTTCCAGTACGTTATGCAGAAATTTCCTTTCGATTTCTAATTTTCCAACACGTTATATGCAGAAATTTCCTTTCAATTTCTAACGGATCAAATTCTCATGCAATATTAGCCAAGTGATGGAATCATGAGTTATGTATTAATTTCTAAATTTCTGGTGCTCCTTCTTGGTCATTTTGTTTCTTCAATCAAAGGCCACAGAGCCCACTTAGCGTGGTCCATACTCATATAATGGTGCTTGAGGACCTGAAATTTCTAAATTCAAAGAATAATAATTAATCCAACGTTACCAAAATTTCATTGGCCTATATCAATTAGAATATATGATAAAGTGGCGATCATCCTGTCGGCCACAGCTTTCATGTACAGGTAACCCCATTTTGGTACACAGAGAATTATTTAAAGCAATTTTCCCACGAACAAAAAACTGTTCAGCGTTGACAGTTCCTGTCGTGTTAGAATTAGTGTGTAAATTCGTTTGAGCGTTGCCTAATATGCAGTCGAACAATTATTATTTGCATGGTATTGTCAAAAGAGTCGGCTGAAAATCACCGGTGGGACAGAGAGAACATGAACATAACAGTTCACACTACACCCTAATAAATCAGAAGACAAGACAACCAATTTTAACAAGCTCCACTTGCAGTAGTCGCATGACACGAAGCTTCAACCCTATAACCTAAATTGCAAGATATCTAAGCTAGGCTAGGGCATTCGCACCGCATAGCTCGCCTATCTCATATGCCTAGTAAAATATATCCTATTATATCTTATTATATTAATATAATTAATATTTAATTAATTAAAAAAAATTTAAAATTT
Source organism: Swietenia macrophylla (assembly GCA_032401905.1). NCBI lineage: Eukaryota > Viridiplantae > Streptophyta > Magnoliopsida > Sapindales > Meliaceae > Swietenia > Swietenia macrophylla. The sequence continues at coordinate 7,510,863 of CP135569.1, read as the reverse complement.
TATTAAATTTTTTAATTTTTTATTATTATTAATAAATAATTTTATTATTTTAATTATAATAATTTTATTATTTTAATTATAATAATATAATAAAACAGTGCACCAAAATAATTTTTTTTTTTTAACTAACAATGATAAAATGTTGATAAACAAGTAGCATAATATATGCGTGGTAAGTCTGCACACATCCGGCCCAATTAACTCAAGTTATTACAGATCAGCCCGTTTACGTGGCCCATGAAGAGAAAACACAAGCAACATCCTAAAATCGCTCGCGAGAACGCTTTCGCGTGCGAGCGGAGACCAGCTTTTACGGAGACCAAAATGTCGACGTTCAACGACTCATTCGATTCGGTCGACGCGGTTCCTGTCGATGAGTCTAATCACTCTTTTGACGTCAACGTTGGGCGGTTGAACTCGGCTGCTGCCTCGCCGATCTTCAACAACAACGACAATAATTCATCTTATGAGGGTGGAGATGACGTGTTCGCGACTCAGCCGTCGATCTATGGTGAGTACGAGAACGGTGGATCGGACGGTCCGATTTTGCCGCCTCCGACAGAGATGGCGCCTGAGGAGGGCTTCGCTCTCACAGAATGGAGAAGGTTATATTAGATCTATCAATTTTTTTTTTAAATTTTTGGATTTATTTTTTATTTTTTTATCCTAAGGAAATTTCTAATTGAACTACACTAATAATCTAACCATTAACTAACAAAGTTGTATTTTTTCTTAATTTTATATGATTTTGCATTTCTTTGGCTGCTATGGCAGATTGATTTGGAGAAAATTGTGAGCTTGTTAAGGAATTTTTTGATTTTCCATAGAAGTTTCTGAATTTTTATAGTAATGTAAATGTTTGTCATTGCTGTGGTAACTATCAGAGAGAATGCAATTCGATTGGAGGAGAAGGAGAAGAAGGAAAAGGAGATGTTGAACCAAATAATCGAAGAAGCAGAAGAATATAAAGTCGAATTCTACAGGAAGAGGATAGTCGCTTGCGAAAATAACAAAGCTACTAACAGGGAAAGGGAGAAGGTGAGTTGATTTTTTAATGTTTTTGCCTCTTGATTACTTTTCTTTACTTGTTTAATATAGCCAACTTACAACTTCTGTGCAATTTTATGGTGATATACACGTTATATCTGCTATAGTGACGGGTTATTTTGATCCCATCCCATGATGTATTTCTTGCTTGTACAAGATTTCACACTGTGTAGTTATGCATCTAAGTGTTATATGGTATTTGGAGAATGGGTTAGTTTAATTGATTTTTTGGTTATATTGTGTGCATAACTTAGTAAAATATACGGTGGGATCTGTTGATATGATAACTTTTATGAGGCTGAGTAAAGGTTTCTTAATAGTCAAACAAAGTTGAATATCCTTGTTGGAAGTAAAATTTCTAAACGGGTACTGTTTAGGTACAAGGAATACCGAAGAATCAATGAATAACTGAAAAAATATGCTGTTGTGGAGTTTATGTGCAATGCAATGCTATTGTGCTGTGGTGTATATTTGCTTTAAGACATGGATGGGATCTCTCCTTTACTGCTTTGAAAATTAGTTGATTCAACTCGCACTAAACTTAGTTGATCGTGTTTTAACTGAGCATCTGTAAGATGTACATGTTCCTAGTTCCCATAGTTCAAAGAGGGATGAGAGAAAGAGAGATAAATATGACAAAGTATGATGCATTGTCCAATAGGAAACTTATGGGAATTCATCATGAAGATGATGCCTTACATGAGGAAAGCCTTTTCAGAGTTTGTGGACTAACATTCGTTATTTTTTTAATCTCAAAGATTGGGCAATGGTGAATGAATATTTCTGACTTATGCCTCCTCTTATTACAGTTATTTGTGGCCAATCAGCAAAAGTTTCACGCAGAGGCTGACCAGAATTACTGGAAGGCAATAGCAGAGCTCATTCCTAATGAAGTGCCAACTATAGAGAAGAAGAAAGCGAAGAAGGATCAGGATAAAAAGCCTTCCATTGTTGTGATCCAAGGTCCAAAACCCGGGAAACCAACAGACCTCTCAAGAATGCGGCAGATACTCATAAAATTGAAGCATAATACACCTGCCCACCTGAAGCCTTCTCCACCTCCAGCACCTGCCCCAGCCAAGGATGCTAAAACCGCCGACACTGTGGCTACAGCTGGCCCGTCCAAGGCTGCAGCTGTTGCAACCCCCGCGGAGGTTGTGGCTGCTGCTTGATCATTCTGATGTGCCCTTTGTTGGCTTTTAGAAATTTATAAGTTAAATAAGATTACTTTATCAGACTCTGTGTAGTTAAGCCCGTTTGAGCCTCATCAGACCGCTTGCAGTTAAGCTCTTTTGAATCTTATCAGCTGGGTACACATGTTTGTGCGGGGACATATTTTGTTGTTTTTATGTACAAAACTTGTTCATTTCAACAATGTGAATTTCCCAACCGAAGTTATAACCTTTCAAACGGTGTAAGGCAATAGCCCGAGTCGGGCAGTAGCTTTAGATGGCATTAGGAATTGAATCTAGACAAACCGCGAGACAAGTCAGTGGGCTTCTCGATAGATATTCAACTTTCTTTAGGTTGAACGACTCCGTTTTCTCCAATTGCATTGACGCATACCGGGACGATTAGGTTGCAAACATTAACGATTTAGAAGCTTCAAATGCGGACAAAATTGATCCAAGCACCACTTTCAAGGATCCGTGATCGGAAATGTATATGTGGTTATAATTACAAGACCCCTTTTCTAGGCAATCTCATCTGTGCAGTCTGCAAACTCAGAAGTAGGCGGAGAGATCATGGTTTGTGATGTATCATATCGTTTGGAGATATCATGGTTTGTGATTTATCACAACCTACGTGGTCCTGGTTTGATCATATTGTAGTATGTACAACTTCCCCGTTGGATGGCAAGCTTGACCTGTTGCCTTCGGCTTGGGTTTCATTATTCTTTCCAGTCCCTTGCAAGCCAAAGTGGAAGCGTGCACCCGTTAGTCCACAAAATAGATAATACAGCAGCGTCCACAAATAGATAATACAGCAGGGTGTGACAAGGCGAGTCATTACATTTTCCTTAAAACATATATATCCAAGGAGATCTTTAAAATTCACTCTTGTAGTATTCAAAAATGCTCCTCTCTAAGCAATGTAAAATTCCACCGCACTTTTTTCCATCCAATCATTTTTGTCACAGTAAATTTTCTTGCATGTGCATTGTGCCCTGCTTCGAAACTTAAAAATTTTATCACACTTTTTCTCGTTCAATTCTAGGACGTCTTTATTATAGTAAAACTCTCTACGTATTTATTCTACTTTTACTTTAAAATTTATAAATTTTTTATAAATGCGTTCAATATACATAAATATTTAATTAAAACATTAAAATCAGAATAAATTTAATTTTAATATCAATTATTAAAAATTATACCATTATTTTTTTTTCAAAAGATGTATTCAATAAGACATGTAAAATTTATTTTCATAAAATTCAAAAATATTATTTTTTTATTCTGCGTAGAATTCCATCACATGCAAGGCCCTGCCTCCAAATTTGGAATTTTATCTTTGTCGTTTGGAATTGAATAGCTGTTCATGAGACTGTAAGATGAAATTCCTAGATTTCAAATATAAGTGAAAAACCAAGCCGTAAGTTAATGTTTAAGTAGGTTTACCAATTTTATGAAGCACACTGGCTTTCAGTAACAAGGATGATCCAACTATTCGGATCAAGTTCACAATACCTCTTCGTGTAGAAATGAGCAAGAAAAGATTGTTCAGAAAACAGCCAATTTTCGTACTAATACACATACCATGAATTACATAATCGTAATCTCCACCCAATCTAATATAAAACTTTACATTTATCACAGAATCACAAGCCCGTAAGTTCTGGAATCAGTTCTCTTTCCACTGTCAAGCTGGAAGATTTGAATTAATGATGTAAAATGGATTAGGAAAGCAGTTTTTTATATCAGGATTTTGAGCACCGATCATTACCTGGAATGAACACAGGCAGGAGATCGACCACCTCTCTCACTGCCAATGTCATCTTCAATTGAATGCCCATCTATACAGAGGCCATTGTTGTTGACACTCAATTCAGAACTAGCATTACTGCTTGTGGCAAGAGGTGAGTCTGAAACACTAACTGCTCTGCTTCGTGGCCCTGATCTAACACTGTACATAGAGGATGCTGGAATATTTGTCATTAATGGCCTTAAGTTACCAGGAATGCTCCGTCTTATATCCTGCAATTCAGATCAGGAAAATGATAAGTAAATCACCAAATTTGTTCTACTAAATCCTCTAGTAATGGATAGATGCATAATGTAAGAGAAAAGAAGTACATTCTCTGTAACTGACACCAACAGAAGTATGGTACTAATTAACATGAATGAAAGAAGGAAATGAGAAAGCAACCTTGTCATTGCTAATCAACATAAGAGGCTTTCAAGGACTAAACACATAATACATGAGAAGCATAATATTCGGACACTAACAGTGCTAATCTGAAATGGAAACAATGACAAGCATAAAAATGCAAACATACACTTACCATATGCCTTATAGCCATATCCAATGATTTCTTTGACAGTGTTCTTCCAAAGCCCAAGCTGTCTAGGGATGAAGACTTCCCAGTTGGGTTACCAAGAGGAGAACTTTTGTCATCTTGCTTGGGAGGTGCCAGTTTCCTCATATTGATCAGCCTCTCAACCATTTTTGTCCCAATTACAACAGGGCTCACATTTTCATTAACTTTCGAATATCCACGACTGACTGCAGGAACAGAGCTCCCACTTGCACGCATAACGCCATTGGGTGCTCGTCCTCTGGAAGGGGAGCATGATTGTCGTCTGGGTCTTCCATTTGATACAGGCTCAACAGAAGAAGATCGAGGACTGGGTGCTCCAGGCCTACCTCTAGTGGCTGAAAGTGGCCTTTCAGGTACTGTAGTCCTTAAATTTGGTGGAGCATCAAGCGAGAAACCAGGCATCTTTGAGGGATTCCATGGCCTGGATTTTGCTGTTGGAGAAATGCCACGAGATGGCACTGGATTCTTTGATGACGTGAGAGCAGGCTTAGTAGTTGAAGGAGATGACTTAACTGGAGCAGATACACTGGATGCACTTGATGGTGTGGATGGTCGACGAGTTGGTGTTGCTGCCCTTGATGTGGACTTCGATGAAGGGATCGAGGGTCTTGCAGGTGGTGTTGAAGATCTCACTGAAGACCTTGAAGGCATGGAAGATCTTGCAGGAACTGTAGTCTTAGCTGCAGGAACTGTGGTCTTGGCTGCAGTAACTGTGGGCTTAACTGCACAAACCGTAGGTTTAGTGGCAGATATGGATAGCTTAGCAGCGGAAACTGTGGACCTAGCAGAGGACAAGGTAGGTCGAGAAGTAGGTGTTGAAGATCTTGAAGGTTTTGATGCTGTGGGCAATGTAGAGCGTCCCATTGGCGTTGAAGGTCTTGACCCTGGACCCCCCGATGATGAAGGCCTACGGACCCCAGTGCTCGAAGTATTTAACCCAGGTGAAGAAGCTGGCTGTCTAGACACTAAGTTGCTCCGTACAGCTGGCTCTGGCTGTGGGTCTGCTAGCTATAAGAGCAGAAAAAAGAGGACTAGACAACATGAGTTTATGAATTCAAGCTTAAAAAGAACTCCAAAATTCAGAGCATTAGATTACCAAGATAAACCACAGAGGTGGAATTCAAGGATTAAGATAAATATGACCAAGGGAGAAGCATCTCCGTTCCATTCTACGGGCATTTTTAACAGTAGACACAATATAAAAGTCTTGAATAATTATCAAACTCATATACATCTAAGAATGCCTAGTACAATCTCAGCAACATAATGTAAAGTCCATCATACATGCAAGGAATTGGGAAAGAAAATGGTACAAATTAGTTTCAAGTGTCTCAACTAGTTCCCAATATGGCTCCTTTTAATTGATATATATACTTATATGGAAAGTTAGTACTTCCATAGTTTGCTGATTCCTACCATAAACTCATTTCCCATCAAAGCTTGATGACCGGAAGTCCAACCTAGCAATGAAATGGCCAGTAAGAGAACCAAAGGTTTCCTGAAAAGCCAGGGTAGTATAATGGTTGCATTCATTTTTAACTGCTGAGAAATGATAACTTTTTCCACCTACAAATTATTAAGTCATACATTAAAATAGCCTAAATACTTCAAAAGTGATGTGTCATTCAACCAAAAATTTTAATATAGTGCTCTTACTCTAGATCTCAGAGCAGTGAGGTGAACCTTCGGAGTAACAATATGACTCATAGCAGTCTTTTGTGATTCTGTCTCTAAGGAAGGAAAGAGAGGAGTACCAGGAGGAGTTAGAAGCCTGAAAACAAAGAGAATTGCAATCAGCATCATTTTGCCTCATTAAATGTATGAGAAAATAACCCAATAATTAAAATAACAATATTGATGAAAATAATTGCCCACGCAAATCTTTCCCAAGGAGATAATCTTGTAGATTAGGCCTTTTACTTCTATACAGGTCAGGGTTCAATTTCTCTCACACCAACCTTTGGGAATATTCATTCTAATTTGTATTTGTGCTGATACTGAAGTGGCGTTGGGGTGTGTCATGTGTAGTGAAAAGGGGCAAAAAGGATGAAATAACATGTGGATGCACAACTTTATAAATTGAAAAATCAGTAACCCCAGGCAAAATGCAGAAAAACATCTAAATGGTAATATGCTTGCAAGTTCACAAGTCCAGTTCGTGCAAGCATGCATATATGGCAGAAACATCTAACACTCGTGAAAAAAGCCAAAGAATATGTAGGAATGATGGCCCCTCAAAACTTATGCCTCTAAAGTTCCTACAGACAAGAAAAAGTTACTGGTTAAGCCGGCATTAGGGTCAACCCATCATGTTCTTTCATTCTTTAAATAGACTTGCTCCACTCTGGAATGATACAAAGTTCTTCCTCTCTCATTAACAGAAATCTTCCCCTCCAAAACAAGAAAATGATCTCACTAAAACCAAGTTTAGGGACCATTGCATATTGCACAAATGTGAAAAAGCTATTGAAAAATGATTCGATAATAATCATCAATGAACTTTCACACGAATTCTGGAAAATATACTGACGTCATTGATCTATACCCTTATTTTCCTCTTCTTTATTCCTTTCAACCTATACCCTCCAAAGTTCAAATCAAGTCCTATAATTCGTATAATACAGGCAAGATTTCTTCAAACTAACATAATAACACCCCCAAAAAGAAGTTATTTTGCAATAGTAAGAGCTGAACTTGCTAATTTGTTATCGTATAAATACTTTCCTTGAGCTAAGCATGACAGAAACATTAATGTTAAAATAAAATTAAGTAAACCTCAGAAGTTCACATGATTATCTTTAAATATATTGTAAAGAAGAAGAAGAAGAAGCTACCACATTACCAGTCATAGTCATTTTTATCATTATCAGAGTTAAGAAAATCATCAGCACCAATCTTTCTTGCTAGCATGGCAGACGAAGAAATATTATATATGGGAGAAGTCCCTGGTTTCGAACCTGTATTTCACAAAAACACCAAAACACAGCTTAAAGCAAGCACTTTTCCTCTTCACATTGGAAATAATTAAACCACAAATTGGACATTTCACAAGATCGAAACGGCAAAGACCTAAAATAACTACCAAATACAAGATAACGTTAATATAATACCTAATGGTGCGTCGAACTCTTCGGTGTTGCTAAGAAGCAAATCCGTCTGCTCCTTCTCGTGCTTTCGCATCTCGAGAAACAGAGAGAGTTCCTCGTCTTTCTCCTTCATCATCGACGCTCTCAGTTGCTGCCTCTGCTTCAATGCCGCAGCCTGCATTTGCATCTCCTGTGACCTAAAGCTACGATTCATTATAGATCAAAACTGCAAGCTTCTCATTCACTTCTTCGGCAACAGCAACGGCAACACAACAATAACAACAACGACAACAGTTTTAAATTCCACTTGTTGCGAAAATTTAACAATTACTAGATCTAAAACCGAACAAACAAGCAACACAACGACTCGTTTTTAGCTTCACTGAACTGAAGCGGCCTTAGCTAGCCAAGCTGGTGTTTGCTTATTCCTCCTCGGCTTGAAAGACAAATTGCTAAAAAATGCAAGAGATCACTGAAGAGAAGAGCGTAGGTGAGTGGCAATGAGTGTCAATAATGGCAGCTTAGAGGGGTGTAATGGGGATTGAGATAGGGGTTTTTGATTGCATTCGGGGTATCTTCAGTGACGGGACAACTGCGAGTATCCCTCCCCGTGTTTTCTCTCACTTGGAGCCTACGTTTTCGGATTTTTGCTTTAGTTTGGTGGATAATCACGATAATGCCCTCTTTTTCTTTTTTATGTCATTATGTTAAATTCTTCTGTAATTCTGATATTATTATACTCTTAACCTCAAATTTTATTACACTTGAAAATTAAACCGAAATCAAAAACAAATTATGATATGCGTCACTTGCAATTGCAGCTGCCGAACATTATTAGTAACACTTTTGCTCTGCCAAAATTTGTGGTTGTCTATCAATTTCAGTGTTTGAAGTCCCTCGAGCATTCAAGCTACAAAACGACACGCTTGTACTCTCTATAGACCAGTTTATACGCATGTCCTTTTGGAGGACAATACGTTTCGCATCCACAAAGAAGAAAGTTAGATTATTCGAGGTTTCTTAATTCATATTGGTTGATCATTTGCTTAATTCATTTTCTAGAAATATTTTTGAAACAAATTAAATTATCAAAAATTAGTTATATTGATAATAGATATTTATTTTTTAAAAATAAAATTACATATAAGATAAGTACATTTAAATCATATCGATTAAAATTGACAGTTTAAATTTATTTAAAATTTTATTAAATTAATTTAATTTTAAAAAATTATATATCAATAATTAAATTAATTTTTATATTAAGTTTCATTTAAATCGATATAATCTAATATAGATAAAAATATATATTTTTTATAATGAAAAATTTAAAATTTTAAATAAATTTTTTATTTAGATTATTTTCGAATATAATTATAAATATAATATAAAGTAAGTCTTATAATTAAATTTATTTTTTAAATATAAGAATAAATATAATTTAATAAAATAATTAAATTTTATAATTATAATAATATTTTAAATTTAAATTTAAATTAATAATTTAAATTTTATTATTAAATTAATTAAAATTAAAACCAACGATTTTAAATTTCTTTAAATTTTAAATTCCAACCGATTTCACTCGCTCCTAATTATATAGGTACTGTTTGGACCTGAAAGATAGCTTAGATGGTAAATACACCCATCAATGAAATAATAATTATACCAATAATTGATTTTTTATTGTATACTAATTTNTGCTCATTAATAGATGGTTTTATTAATTCCGGGGCTGCAAATTTCGTAATTTTTGATGGTTTAATTGATCGGTTCGGTTAATCTTTTTAAAAATGTTGATATTTAGCCTGACTGAATTTGCTTTATTTTCTGTGTACAGTTAACGAGTCATGTGTGAAGTATCTGAATCTTTTTTAACTCATATCGCTTGTCTTTGCAGGTTTATGGTCTTCTAGTGTTACGGTTGATGACTACCAAGGTTGGTTGTAATCAGTTTAAAACGAAGATTTGTTTTTATTTGCTTAACCACAAGTCGCGCTGGATTTTGTGTTTGCTTTACTTGAATGCATTGGTCTGTTGACGTTGTTGTATTAAGAAAAGTATGCAATTTTGCTATATTTTTCTTCAATGAACATTTTCTTTTGCCCAAAAATTTCGTTGATAAGTTGAAATAGCTTCTCCTATAGACATGGATTGATGTCATGATAGTATTTTTGGATATTTTCACTTGCATACATCTTTTTTATGGAATCTAGCTTGTTTTAATGAGGAGAGGATAGCAATCAACATTGAACCTGTGGAAAAAATGTAAGAGGAAGGAGTTAATATTTCATTATTATTATATAGAAGTTATAGCACTTCTTTACTTCGGTAGATGTTTGATCTTATTCAAGTTCAGCAGCCTTACAATGACATCAGTTGACTGAAATGTTGTATTGCCTTTCTGGTAGTACTATCCTTTCAGTTTCCCCATTCTCACTTCTAGCTTCTATGGCAGATCTTCTTGACCGGGGATGGAGAAGGTCTGGATCTTTCCTATACAAACCTAATATGCAAAAAACATGCTGCCCATCTTATACTATTCGTCTGAGGGCAAGTGATTTTATTCCTTCTAAAGAGCAACGCCGAGTTCATAGACGAATGCTGAGGTAAGTATATTGTCTTTCATTTTCTCTGTTTATTGGCAATCAGCTTGCATCTTAGCCTATTTAGTACTCTATCATCTGATTTCTTATAGGACTGTAGAAGAAATTTCCATATATATATATATATATCATGCTTTATTTGATTTTAAAGATTTTCAAATAACAAGCTACCTAGCTGTGGTGCATCATAAATAATCTATTGAGACAAAAGGGGTTTTCTTTTCCATTAGTTAGAGGTTCCAAACTAGGACAGTCTTTATGCCATAACATTGTATAGCCCCAACAGCATATGCATTTGGTCAGCAATGTGCAAATCATTTTCTAAATACTAAATTGTTGGGTCAGTTTTTGTTCCTTATTTTCCAAGAGTAAATTCTGGACCTGTTGATAGTATTGGTCTTCGTTATCTGCATAGTAATTATCTGCTGTTGTTAATGATTTGTTTTAATCTTTTTATTTGTTCATCAATATTTATGCTTTTTCATAAAGGTAGATCATAAGTTTACAAACATAGCAAAAACTAATTGAAAACTCCTTGCTTATTGCTGACATTATTATATGCCTAGGTTTTTAGATGGCACATTAGATGTGAAAAAATCAAAATCAGTTGGGTTTATAGAGGATCCAAGTACTTCTAACTGCCATGAAGTTTCAAGTTCAGTGGAAAAGAACTCACTTTCTCACGACAATGAAGAGAAGAATAAGGAAGAACAAGTTCTGCATTATTTGTCAGAACAAGTTGACAATGCATTGAATATGTGCACCGTAAGTGGGGAATTTCCCTCTGGTATTCAACTTCCAAAAGCGTCTGTCAAAAAAGTTTCACCAGCAAAAAGGAAACTGCTAGTTGCAGGAACAGAAAAGCTCTTATACTCAACCAACATTGCATTCCAAATAGCTCATGTTTTAAAACGGGCGCAGTTAGTTGAGAAGGATGGCCAGCAGATAAGACTTATGAGACAAAGCACAGAAGATAATGGTCCATCTCCCAAAATTATAGCAGAAAAGTTGGCAAATTATCTAAATCAGCTGGCAGAAAGTTCTGGTCTTTCTGTCAGGGCTTGCAACGGGCACCTTAACTTTTATTCTGATGCTAAACAAGCTTCTTCAAATGAAGATGTTCAAATTGTTAATGTTTCTAAAGAATCTGCCACTGGCTGTGAAAATAAAGGCAGCTGTTTAAAGAAAAGCTCTGAAAATCCTCAGACAGAAAGGCATAAGCTCCAGATACGTTTGAAAAGATCCAGTTTTGATATCCAAGAGTTCGAATTGTATAGACGATATCAGATTAAAGTGCACAATGATAAACCGGATCAGGTTACTGAGACCTCATATATGAGATTTCTAGTTGACACTCCTTTAGTATTTGTTCCACCAGCTGGTGATGGTACAGTTCCTCCTTGTGGCTTTGGCTCTTTCCATCAGCAATATCTGATCGATGACCAGCTTGTTGCTGTTGGTGTGATAGACATTCTCCCTAGATGTTTGTCTAGTAAATATTTATTCTGGGATCCAGATTATGCCTTTCTCTCACTAGGCAAGTATTCAGCTCTGCAAGAAATAGATTGGGTAAACAAGAATCGAGCCCATTGTCCTACTCTTCAGTATTATTATCTTGGCTATTACATTCACTCCTGCAGGAAGATGAGATACAAAGCAGCATATCGCCCATCGGAGCTTCTCTGTCCACTTCGATACCAGTAAGTTGTTTTATGTCTAGCTACTCATGGTAACTATGGGACATGAAATTAACTACTTCAAAGCCTTATTTTAGCTTCTTTACTAATATATATGGGATCAACTTTATTTCAGTCACAATCTCTTAAGTTTAGTTTCTCAAACTTCTTGCCCTGTGTAATATGTTAGCCTGCACATTACAATAACTCAAAAAAAGAAAGAAAAGGTTCTTGGTTTTTGTTCAGTGTCATTGGTCTACTCATCACATTTTCAAGGGGTCCTTGAGCTTGGTTTGTTTACTTGATATTCTGCTCCTGAAGCACAAAAGAGAGTTTCATTTGCAAGTCTTGCCTTTTATATATGTATTTTATCGAATCTTTCTGTCATACCTAAGCTTCATTTTTTGGTCCTTTTGAACTTCTGAGTCTGACTAGCGGTACAAATGTTTCAGGTGGGTACCATATGATCTTGCAAGGCGTTTGCTTGATAGAAGACGATATGCCGTTTTGTCAGATTTTGCCAGCTTAGAAAATGAATCTACACAACCTTGTGTTTCTGAAAACGTCATGGCATTGCAACATGATGACATTGGACAGGACTCGAATGATATCCTTATGGACTTCGATGATGAAATGATTGAGTCTGAGTCTGAGTCTGAGAGTGATGATTATAAACCTGGCACAGAAACCAGTGGTCAGCCTTTTGCAATAGAAGATGGTGATATTGGCAATATTTTAATTGGGGGTAAAGGATCTCGGGTGAGATACAAGGTAAATGCTTTTGATTGTTGAGTTGCATTGATGATCCTGGATCACGCATATTAAAATGAACTCCAATTTAGATTTTTTTTTATGTTCTCACTTTCAGTTTTTAACTTTAATGGTATTCTGGAGGGAAAGAAAATGTAAATCTGAAAATAAATGATTCCCTTGTCTAAATACCCCATTTAGGCCAGCCTAACTATATGCTATTGATCAAACTAAAGCTGTAAACTTAATTTTTTACACAATATAGAACATCTTTATAATGAAATACTCCCATAATACACAACTGGACTGAAATCCATATGTTTTAATGAGAAATTAGGTTTTTTCCAGAAAGTTATTTTGCTGCCTGTTGAAATTCATCTTCCATTTGGCTTTGTAATTTCTTTTTTTCATGATGGTGTTACAATTCTGAAGGATATTCAGCGAGCTTTTGGCCCCATCCAAAGGAGAACCTTGGAATCTCAGTTGCATAGATACCTGAGCGTTGTGGGTGCAGAGCTATCTGAGCGAATGGTCTATTCTCTTGGGTAATAGCATTAGTTTTTACATGATTTCCCATTTTCCTCACAAATTAAGTGGTCTCCTTGCATTGTGCCGAAATTGCTGGGCTTGTCATACTGACCGGTGGCCAAAGGGGAGCTGTAGTTGCAGGCTTTCATTTGAAGTATTTTTGGTGGGAAGCAAAGATTTGTAATCAAGGTTCATATTGCAGTGTATGAATGTCCTTTGTTTTCCTGTAGTTGTCAATTGAAAGAAGTCTGTTGTGGACAAGTGGCACACTCTTATGTCTTCGTGGTTACCGGATTTTTTTTTGTCCTTTGCCATTAGGGATATTGAATTTAATCTGCATTTCGAAGTAAATAAACTGTTCTGCTTTGCAGAGCAAATGTCGCATTTTCTGGCTTTACATCTTTGTTAATGAATAATTGCCATAACAATGCCTGCTAATTCTTTACTCATAGGAGTCTACATTTTAAATTGATCTGATTGTGGAATATGCGGATATGCTCTTATTGCTTTCCCGCTTAATCCAAATTATTGTAATTTACAATTATACTTACTGTTTAGGCCGTGTTACAATTGATCTGGTCGTTATCCATCAATTGTGCAGCCAAATCAGGAAATTTCCTTTTCTATGTCCGGGAAAATAAAGTAAGAAAAGGCTTATCCTGGAAGGGGGTTCCTTGTTGGATCTGAAGATTTGATCCTGCTTATTAAATTGTTTGGAATAATCTGGAGATAAACTGGTTTATAGCAGGGAACGTGTTTAACTTATTCAAGTTAGTGGTCTATGGCTTGGAAACAACTAGCCGCAAGTTCCAATTATGAATAAAATTTGTGGGATTAAGTCAAAATTTATAATGGATGGTTCGCGATTGCTTGCCAGCAAGAAATTATAGACTGAAAACTTGTACAAAATTCTTGAATTCTCTTGGATGGATGTCATTCAACAAAGTTATCAAGGGTCAACCCAATTGTTACTGAATGATTTGTGTATGGGGAAAGCCTCCCTATTTGTATACGACTTTCTTCACTACTTTAGAGCCTTATCCTATACACAATTCTGGCTCCTTGATGGATAAATATATAGATGCTGCTCCATTTGAAAGAGTTTGAAGACTGTTCATAATTGTTGTGATTATGTTTAGTCTTTGAAAGCACAATAGTTAAAATAATTGGCAAACAATAGGCACTCGCTTTTGCTTAAAGCAGACTAATGTTCATCAATTAGCTATCCACTTATAAACTAAACAGTTTGTTAGTCCAACTCACAAACATTTCAATCCCAAACAAGCATGAGTCAATAGGGATTGCATTTTCTGTGTCTCGGGAGTTGGGTATAAACCAACTCTCTAAAAGGTAAAAACCATGATCAACATTCAAAATGCTAGCATTGCACAATAATGAGTGAGGACTGCATGGACAATTCACTTGTCAATGGCTAGGCCATCCTTGAGAGTGAGATCAAGAGTTACTTGATACAAACAACTGGTATTCAGTTGAACACATAATTGCATTGAAGTTTGAAACATCAACTTAACAAGGATCAACAATTGAGTGGTTTTCAATTAGTGCATTTTGGCAAGCTGCCGAATTGAAGAATAACTAGTTTGAGAAGTCACAAGTTGAATAAGAAGAAGCTTGATGGTTAAAGAATGTACAGTTGGAATTGATGGGTAGTCAAGCATCATCTGCATCACTTCCGCCAACATGTGCTTCGTGACTGACCCAATAATTGCTTCCGTCAGGACCAGAAACCTTAAACCTGCTCAACAGCATAACCCTGTTAAACCTTTTTCAACAACATGACTACACTTTAGTGTTCAGACTTTCTTTCTCCAATTGACAGGTAGACACTGACCTTTCAAGGACGGATTTTCCTTCCTTGTACTTCTGGCTCTTATCATGGGCAGTCTCCTGAAAGAAACTATTCTATTAACTAATTGCAACAAGTATCATACAAATACTAATATTTTCTCAAATCTCTCTATCATCAAATCTTACATATTTCCACCCGACAATTGATCCACACCCAACACAGAAAATGTCGGCCACTACATGCAACCCAGTCATCATCATTCTCTCTTCTTTCTCTCCCACAGAGACATTCACTCTGTCAAACAGCAAGAGATGCAAATTCATCTTTAAGATAGCAATAGAGAACATAAAATTTCTAACGACTCATTTCATGAGACAATCATGATGTTGGGATGTCCATAAAAATTCATCCAACCATCCTAGTTCAATATATACCCACCAAAACATGATATTTGCAGTTACCTCACCATGAAAATCATCTCATCTACACTGCTTAGAACCACATATGGCAAACAAGGTTTAGAAGCACAATGCTTTAAAGCAATTAATGGCTATTTTCTTGTTACATGATAAACAAATACTCAAATCCTTAGAAAGAAGTAAGGAAATTTACTGGGGCCATAATGATCTGTATCCAACAGAACATAAAAATTACTAATGCACTTAGGCAAATGAGGGTGCACCGTCTTCAGACAGACAACCTAGAATCTGCAAGGGACATCCAGCAGCATCTTGCTCGCATCTAAGAGTATATACAGTTCATTCTTCTCCCAAGCACCTATAAAATCTTTTAGCTTAGGTTTGTACAACATAAGTAACCAGTACCTTTTACATTGGCAAGTTTTGACGCCCAGCATTAAATTATTTTAAGATGGACATTTATATTCATGGGATGTTTTTCTTTTTCTTTAGTATTCTTTTTTGTTGGGCATATAATGATGTGGTGCCAAAATTAGAGAACTTACACCTTACTGAAGAGATAAGCTCTCCCATGCCTGCAGTGGAAAGACTGAATAAAAGAACACAAGGAAACACATAGTCAGAACATTTGATTCTCAGAACACCCCCAATCATCATTCGTAATCTTGTAGGATTCTACGGAAATTATTAGAAGTTAAAGATGAGAGCAACAAGCTCCCCAATATGCTGAATCATTAACAAGATAAACCCAAGAAGTTTTTCCAAACTAGCCAGGGTTGAATTATTTTCAAGTTTATGTATATCAACGTCCAAAGCTTCATCTAAACATTAAGCGAAAATGTGTACAAGTGCCATCCACAACATTACTATATCTAGAGCCCTATCTCCCATCATATTGCAACATTTACAAACATAATCACAGATGTCCAAATAGCCAAATGCATGTATACAAACATGGAAGCATACATCTTTACACATGTACCATAAGTTTCAAAAGCATAAGAATGATGGACAACCAAAAATAGTGATAAATTGTGATAAAAAAATCATCATTGGTAAGTTGGGAGGAACTATTTGACCCATCTCCCAGCTCAAATGTACAAAATATTTTTAAAGCACTTGGTCTTCTGAACCCAACTTCCAAGTTTTCTGACAAGGATAACATTAAAAATTACTAATACAAGCATGGTTTTACATCTCTTTTGGCACAGTAGCCCCAGCAGATATTAGTTTTTGTACACAATGGAACAATAATAAGAGGCATTGTGCAACCAAATTACAAAAAAAAAAAAAAGTGGAAGTTAAAAACAAGTTGGAAACTCAAAATTCACATTTGCATACACATTAAGTTTTATAACTATGGAAAAAAAGATTAGGCTTCAACTCAGTTTCACCAATCTGATTAACCCTTTATCATAAAGTTATTTTCCTAGCCCGCAATAAATTTAATCACAGACCAAACACCACAAAAGGAATAGTATAAATAAAAAGGATTGTGTCCCCATCATATCAATAAAATGTAGATGTTAAACACTTTATTTTAATCAGAGAATGGTATCTGTAGGAGAAATTTTTTTATTCTTCAATGCCAATCAAATTGGAAAGGTTCGAGAATTATTGAGGTTCCAAGACAACATATATTCACTGATTCAACTACATTAACATCATTTAAGCACTAATTCGGAAGCACCAATGAACTTCAGCATGCAATTGACTAAAATGTGTGATACGGTCGGTATGCTCAATTTCTTGTTTATGAAGTCAAAATAGAAAGATCCCAGCAGTTGATAACTATATATCCTAATCAGGTAGCAATATCTAAAATATAAACTGATAGCTATTAACTATAATTGCCATAGCATAATGCTATCCAATAACAACGAAAAGAGAAAACCTAAAATACTCTCTTTTAATTAAATAAATCTTTAATAAAAAAAGGAAAAACTTAAGATAATCTTCCTTAATTACAGAAATTTCACTTAATTCTTCATTTCAGCAAAAGACATAATCTTCTTCTTGTTTATATTATAAAATGATCATCATAACAGGGAAAAAACTACAATTGAAATCGACCCATTAAACAACGTGCATGATTCCCACAAACGACAGCATAAAACAAACCAATTAACCATACTCAGGTGAAAATTCCGCAAGAACACAATAAAGCTACCCAGAAACAACAAATCAGAGGCTAAAAGGCAGGAAAAGAACTACCTTGGAAACGATGTCTTCGCATAAAGCCAGGTGGGTTCTGCAGTGCTTGCAGCTATAGATCTTCCCTTCAAGATGCACCACAAACAATCTCCCCATCGTTCTTCACTCTTCAAACAGATCTTCACACAACAATCTCTATGCCACGCAAATATCAGAAAACAAGTCAATGCCCCCCGAAAAACCAAATGATTGAAGGAAGAAGGAGCTGCGTGAGAGATTGACAAAGAGAAAGAAGTGGCTTGTAAACAAAGAAATGCAACAAAAAGTGGAAGAAAAAGGAGATGCTTGAGAAAGAAATAATGGCAAAAGGTTTAATATAACTATTGAGATAACTTACTTATTGGGTTCTCTGAGTTGGTTCCCTTGTTGTCGTTGAATGCATGGTTTGCAAGAAACGTGGTCCAGGAAGCCATCGCATTTAGGCAAATTATAACTACTTTTTCTCTGACGAAGGGGAAGTAGAACTGACAAGACGTGGATTCTACTTAATTTATTTTCTTTCGTTAATCCCTCGCTGATACTTAAATAAAAGACAAAACAAGGATAATTAATACAAATAAACCTTAATTTAATGATCATATTTTTACATTTTCAGTGAATTAAATAGGACATATTATAATTAGAAATTTCTCAGCTCGTCCTCCCGTCGGTCTGTCCTTTAAATACATTTATATATAGATAGATAAATAGATATTTTAATTTCTATTTTTATTATTTATATGATGGCGAATATATCTCGAATTTTACAATCACGAACAGTGATGGTTTCACAAGCAGCTCGTACAACAGTAATATATATTATATACCGATGGAATTGACTAAGGAATCACTGGTTAAATGTAACCACAAAGCTGATGGGACCTTTTCCAGTTGTTGCAGCCTGAATTCCGAAGATCAAAAACGCCACCATTGCTAGGCGAGCGTGCTTGATTTCTGCCAACTGAAGATTCTCAAGTTTCTCAGGATCTGAAGCCAGTCCCAGTGGATCGAAGTATCCGCCAGGATACAATCTTTTCTCCGGGTCCAACTCTGCGTTTCTTTGAAATTCTATGTATCCAATCACCAGAACTTCAATCCAAATCAACGTTGTCAATGAAAATGGAAGAGGTTGCCCAAGGTATGATGATCCCTCCACCAACTCCACCTGCAAATTCAAAACGACATTTGTTTTTTTCAAATGTATGAAATTTGTTGTGGGTTGTGGCCATAGTTATCCACATCGGGTCGCCATTGTCATCATCAATAATTGCCAACATTTAAGAAGAAGAAGAATAAAAAAAAAACTCGGTTAAGAAGAAGACACGATTTGATGAAGCAGCTGGCTCTACTATACAAACATTCACTTGGTTAAAGTCTGAAAATTTAATCTTAAATTTAAAATTAATTATAAAAATTTATTTATTTTTCAATTTAAATTTAGGGCTTCATCTTGCAATGGTTGCAAAAGAGTACTACCGTAAACATCTGTATGTATTAATTAATTGAAGGAAAGAACTGGAGTCCAATTTTGACTCACAATAAACCTAGGCACCTTATTATTGTATTATAATTTTTTTTTTTTTTTTACTGCATGGAGATACATTTGTACGCGGTATTTACGACGCACGTATGTACGTACCTTTCCAGCATCCTGCCAGGCAACACCAGTGAGAGCTTCGACGGCTATGGCGCCAAGAGTACCCAGCATAGCCCATCTGCCGTGAATCAGCTCGCATTCTCTGAACCTCTGCAACCCAAAGACCTCCGTGTACGGCTGAAACGGCGTGGGATTCAGTTCCGTCGCCTCTGTACGAACTCCGATGATGTCACCAGCCACATTCTTGGCCAAGTTCTGGTCCAACGAGTCGAAATCGAACTGTAAATACTCAGCTGGCTTTGCGAACCCAAACGGGTCGAACCCACGGTCGCCAACCATGGTCCCGTCGAGCCATTTGGGTGGGTTGGCGCCGGGGAACCAGACAAGGCGGTCAGTGTCTGGGATAGTTTTCTTGGATGGTGGTGGTGGCGATTTCTTTTTGCCAAAGCCGAACCTGGCTTGGAACTTTCCTGATCTCGGCTTCGGGTCAAATACACGGGTTCCGAAAAAGCGTGATGCAGCGGCTGCGGCTGCGGTGGTAGCGGCCATACTGAAATAGGGTCTTGGGTGGTGATTGTTGAGGAAGAAAAGATGTAACCAGCCAAGCTACATGTAAATTTATATATTTTGTGCTCAGATTATTATTATTAGCTTTGAATTTATTTATTATTTATTAATTCGTTTTATAAACGTGATGGGGAAGTCTGGGCCTTATCTTCGGCTTATCCTCTGGAAGCAGGTGGATGGTTGATGGCTTCTTCGCATTTTTGTGTGAGGTCTTGGCTTAATGTCCTGGCATTTTCAGGTACAGTTTTAAGGATACACAATAATTCTACTTGTGATTTGGTATCTAGTGAAATTTTTGCGTATATATACGGTATAAAAATAGATATTTATATTATTTAGGATACAAATTTTATATTTTAATATTATTAGTAATAAAAAAATAAAAATAAATTTGTGAATTTACAAAGAATTAAATTTGCAGTAATTTTGGTGAGGAAGAAGAGTTGATAGAATTTGATTGGTCGGAACATAAATAAAAGTTACAGGACAGATTAGCAAATACTATTTAAGAAAAGAGAAAGCTTTCAGAAAATTTTTTTGAATTAACGTATCATGTTAAAATTATTTAATTAATAATAAATTTAATTTAAATAATAACAAAAAATTATATTAATTTAATTTTTTATTAATTAATAATTTTATAGTTCAACATAATTTTTTTATTAAAATAATTTTAAATAAATATAATAAAATTATTTAATTAATAAAAAAAAGAAGATATAAATTGATAAAAATTAAAAATAATTAACTAAAACTCTTATATTATTTATATGTCATTAAATTAAATTCGTTTGAATTATTAAGATTGTATTTTTACGCGTATGTTAATTATATATATTAAATTTAATTTTTATATTAATAAAATATTAATTTAATTATTAAAAAATTAATATAAAAAGTTTAGTGCTCGTGTGTTGCTTACACAAAAATAGATCTTTTGTATATATAGATTCCCTTCCGTGATCAAGACTGGTTGATAGATGCTATACTGAGCAGTGCAACACTTGATAATCTCCCAAGCGCACAAGACAATATCAAAACAGAGATCTAATATATTCACCTGAACGGCTAAAAAGAACGACATAAATTGTACGTTCGTTCATGACACGCTTGATCTTGACTAATCAATACTCGATAGCTGTCTTGCCAGATACCCCCTGTGACCGCCATACATAACCAGACCCCAACAAGATGACAAAATCTCCTGATAGACCCCACGTTGCCACGTGGTACCTCAATTGACCTTCCACGAGTATCTTCTCGACATCTCTTCTGCTTTAGTCTTCGTCAAATAGCCAGATTACTTGCTTTGCGTTATTCTGTTTTTCCTCTGCTTTTGTGTTCTTCAATTCTCTTCCACCCTACAGGTACGAAATTATATCTACTTTTTAGTTATCAGATTTTAATATTACCGTTATTTGTATAATTCAATTTCCGTTCAGTTCCTGCTGGCTTTTTAATTGTTTTTTCCTCTTTTGTTTAAAGTATTTCTTACAGTTCTGAGGATTAGTGCGTGTTCTTTATGAATTATTTCATTTTTTTGACATCTGGGTTCTTTTTTTTGGATTTTTTGATTCAGTTTTTACTTCACCTATTTTAGTTTCATTATTTTTTTTCTCGAATTTGGTAAAGTTTTCATCAATTTGTGGTAATATGAAATCGTATCAGCCCTGATGTTTTGTTCTATGCTAGTTTGTATGTTAAATTTTATTTTCTAAGCCATATGTCAAGTCCAACTTATGCTCCTTAATCTGTTTGGCTGCTAGGAAAATCTGAAACAGAACTTGATCTCAATCTTTCAAATTGATGATCATTTAATAGGTTAACTTGGATCTCCATTTAGTTTCCTGGAAAATGATAGACCTTAACCCAGCTGAATTGAGCAGTTATGCACGAGCGAGTTCTAAAGTAGTTTTATTTGGAGCAGTCGTCTCGTTGATTTTGACTTTCATGTGACATAGTGATGGTATATGCATAATCAATCATCATCAGTATTGGCTATATGAGTGTATTTGAGTCCTTTTGTTGCTTAATCTGACAATTAAGTTAAACTGGTGGTGTGTTGTTTTGGACGAAACGATTGTTAATTTCTGTAATTCTGTTATTTCAGGTTTTCTTCTTCTGGAAATGAAGATTTCTAAGGGCAAAGGTGCTCTCAAGAAGGAAAAGAAGGAAGTATTGAAGCCTGTTGAGGGCAGGTTAGAACAACAAAATTGACACAAATACATGGGAGAACATATTTGTTTACGAGACCAATTGTGCTACTAAATTTTAAAAATTTCCCCATTGATGAATCAATACCCCCCTCTTTCAAACATTTTACCGGAGTAATTGTTCAATTATTTTTTTCAGAGTGGTTGGAAAGCGAAAGGCGGCTCTTAAGGCTGGTAAGAGTAGCAGCAAACGAGCCAACAATGTTAAGTCAGTGAAGAAAGACCTCAACAAACCAAAGAGGCCTCCTAGTGCTTTCTTTGTTTTCCTGTAAGAATCTCTACATTTCAGATGTTTCAGTGGAAAACTTGTTGTAGAATCTGAAGATATTTACTTGTGATAATATTCATGTAAATGCTGCAGAGAAGAGTTCCGAAAAGTTTACAAACAAGAGCATCCCAATGTTAAAGCTGTCTCGGCTGTAAGCATCTACATAACATCATATGTTTATTCTAGTTGAAATTTTTAACATTCAAGTTTGATCAGACTTCTTATCCGGAGTAAGAAATTGATTTTTTGTGGCTGATGTTGTGATTGAAGGTGGGGAAAGCTGGTGGAGAGAAATGGAAATCCATGACTGATTCAGTAAGTTTCATAACATCTCCTCGAAATTTATTAACTTTATTGGGCTATCGGAAGGGCAACAAATTGTGCCGTCCCTTCTTGAACTGGTTGCTTTAACTTGGAAAATCCTATGGATTCTGTTTGTAAAGGTGTTGCACAAAAACTTGCAATGTAGCTGCCACTGGACCTGGTTATGCAACAAGCACCAAGCACCAAGCACCAAGTTCAATGATTTTTGGAACTTTCATGGCATGGCCAAGCCAACGCCAGCCTCTTATAGGCTAGAGGAAACCTATATATTTGGTTTTGGTTGGCCCCTGAAGATTAGAAAGACTGGATGGTGAAATTTGTGATTTGCATCTCCCGAATGATGTGGCACATCACGTTCGAAATTAACACATATGAATTATTTCACATAACTAGTAATGCAAATGTTTTGTTAAGTTAGTAGTAAGTTCTGTTCTCCATGGCTTGGTTCTTGGCTTTGGGAAATTATATGCTCTTTCCTTATTAAGTACTTGTTATTTCCAGGAGAAAGCTCCATTCGAAGCAAAAGCAGCAAAGAGGAAATCTGATTATGAAAAGCTTATGGCAGCATACAACAAGAAACAGGTTTCATTTTAACCTGATTCCTTTTTGGAATAGAATCATTTCATTCATTTTGCTTTTGACTTCTCACTCGACTCAAATACATGTTCAGGAAAGTTCGGATGATGAAAATGAAGAAGAGTCAGAGAAGTCTAAATCTGAGGTGCACGATGATGATGATGATGAAGAATTAGAGGAAGCAGAGGTAGAATCTTTTTAAAGCCAACGTTATGATTCCTATCATATTTTATTTTATTTTTGTCAGTTCTTCCTTGTCATATGTTTCTCCAACCAGTTGCGCTATGAATTGGCAGGAGGAGGATGAAGAAGAGGATGAGGACGACGACTAAATTCATCAATGCCTCTGGGTTCAGTTCCTTGCTCTATAATATACCCAGAACAGAATCCTAGACTTTGTATTGATCATGCATTTGGGTTAATTTTATGTGTCATCATAACAGCAAAAGTTTTAAACTCTTAATTCTGCTCAAGTAGTAATATTGCAAGGTTGGTTCGATAATCACTCTGCATATGTGTTTTCCATCTCAGTTGAACATATCCTGATCGAATATAAGACTCTCTTCTTACCAATATTTTGAGAATACAACATATGATTCATTGAAGTTGAGGCAAAACTGCGGCAGATTGGTGACAAATTTAAAAATCTGCACTTTCTCATGTTTATATGCTGTACATCGTCATCTGCAAATACCAAAGAGCCCCTGATACAAGCTGATTTCTAAGGGCGACCACCTTCCGGGCAATTATGACACAGAACTGCTTCCGGCTTTAGATCATAATTCAGATCAAGATTAAGAAGCTGATAGCCTGTAAAGAGAAGAATTATGATATAACTCGCGATTCACACGTGTCAATGTAGAGACATGTCACCAAAAAGGAATAACTGGACTGCAATTTCCGCCACTGCCATCACCACCACCACCAGCATCGCCATCAATAACCAAAAGCAATAAGTTAAATGTAAAAGCAAAGCCACCAACCCGCAACACAAAACCGACATTTTTGTATTTTTTTTATTTCAATCGATTTGTTTATTTGGGCTTAATGTTTTTATGACAAATCATGATTTAACCCAGAATTGAATCTTTTATCATTGTATTGCAAAATCTCCAACAATCATCATTTCAAATGTCTAGTCTCTGTTTTCGCTCTCGATGATGTCGGGATATTGTCGCAGTGATTCACGCATGCACGTGTGATCGATGTCGATGGACTTAAAGCTTTTTTTTTTTACATGTAGAAACTGTGAAAAGCACTTTCCCTAACACGTAATGTGTGAAAATGGTTTGAGAAACTATAGAAGAGATGTGAATGGCATATGAAAAATCAACCAATGACAAGGGGAAAAAAAAAAAAAGTTGACGGTGGCAATGGCTGATCGCTATTGAACCCACTCGATGCATATATTTAGGAAGCATTGTTCCCTATTTCTGAAGCAACAAGCAAAGAAGTACTTTCTCAAAATAAAAATGAAAACAGTTGATGGGAAGCCTAGAAATCACTTCTTCCTTTTATCTATTCATCAACATATTTTTGTCAAGGGAAAAGCAAGAGCCAAGACCCAAGTTGATTACTTCAGAGAAATTAAGCTTAAGTGCATAGCTTAAGTCAAGTAAAGAATAATAGATGGAGACGAAGGCATTGAATTAAGGACAAAAACAAAGTGGGATTATGTCTAATTCCTTCTTGATTAGAGGCAAGGAAACCCAATTAAAACCCACAAAACTTGAAAGAGATTTTGGCTGGCAATGTCAATCAATCACTCACCCACCACTTCACAGTAAAAATAAATCTCCAATTATAAAAGTTCCGATGCCTATGTTGCCAATATTGCATCGTGGGAAAGCTTTGGTAATGGCAGATGCATAACATTTAACACTTTGTTTTAGTGCGGATGGGAACAATAATCAATGGCCACTGTCATTTTGCACCAAAGATTATATTTCTGTAATGCAATGATGCCAACACGTGTAAGAGATTCGAGATTTTTTTTAAAAAAAAATTAAGAAATTAATCTGAATTTGATTCGATAATAATTTACCCCATAAACGTTGGCAAAATCACCCGTTAGCCAGTCCTTAAATCGAAGCAGAAAAGTCGATGGTAGTTGGCTTGTGACTCTCAATCTCTTTAAATGGGGCGAAATATATCTGTATGGCATCGCAGTCCCTGTATTTTTATCTATTAATAAAGAACAAAATAATATTTTTATTTAAATTAAACAGGCCCTAATTTTTGAAATTACCATTGAACTTCAGACTTATTAAAATGGTATTAGAGTCTTTTCATTTCTGAGCTGTGGACCTATTTAGTATAAACAGTGAATTTTATACTTATTTGAAAATATTTAAAAGATTAGTTATCTTGATGATAATTTCTCAAAGCTATATGTAGGTGAGTCACCAGTCAAAATTCCGAAAAAAAAAAAAAACAAGAGAGCAATTTTCATTAAATTCGGGGCAGCAGACAAAAAAGATAATGCATGTGATTTTCTCTGAGAGTCACTGTCCTAACACTAAATGTTCCACACGTGCAACTCCGCCAGACCAACTCGTGTGAAGATGAGCAGAGCAGGCTGGCATCGGGAAGTGTAAATACGTAAGAATCTACAACCAAAAGGCTGGGATTTTATGTTTGTCAGTGCACACGTGTGACTCAGACCTCGTGTCTCGTGGCTGACCACCCAGTTGACCCCCTTCTGTATCACCGTCTCTACGCTTGATTCAAATGGCATATACCGTAAATAATCCCGGAAGGAATAGGTAGCTTGAAATCAAATCAATTGGGTCCCTTGAGAAATTGAAGATCAAACAACGTACCAGATTTCATAAGATTATGTGGTCCTATTCCTTGCGACAGTTTGTCAGAACTTACAGTCACCGAAAATTGTGATCGCCATCGATAATAAAACCCCGTGCCCCCTCCCCTGTCAACAAAATCACTCGCCTAGATTCCAAGGACTATTACGATTTCATTTATTACTTATTTAAACACGTGGTAATTAATTGCACATAACATCTTAGGATTCATCGACTGAATTAACCCGAAACGGTGTCGGCAAGCGAGAAGTGTACGTGGCGCAAATCTTCAACAAATGGTATGGTTCGATATTCTAGTGCAGGGAACCATCGATCAGGTCGGGTCTAGCCAGCTATCACAGGGCACCTTAGTTGGAATTATTTGTTTGGTTTTCAGCTTGATTTATAAATTTTTAAAAATATTTCCGACTTATATTCGAAAATATTAAAAAGATAACATAAAATTTGGGAATCATACGGTACAGCAACCGTATGACATGGTAACAGTGGGGACACTAGTGAATGGTGATAGAACCGGAAGAAAAGGCAGGCAGGCAGGATGTGGACATCTGGGTTTGTTTTTGGGCGAAACACTGTCACCTCACACGTGGGATGAGATGTTGTGGGGACAATATACTATACAAGGGAAAGAGATCCATCGATATCTAATGTGTCCATCTGTTTCAATTTTTCACTGTTCAATTATTATTTTAAAAGAAATTTAAGAATTTGGACAATGATTTGGGCATGCATGCATGATCTTCAGTGCCAACCATCTAAAGATTATGTATTTAGGATAAAAATATATCACCATGATTTGTTTTCTTTCATATTGTTGCAATGTGGACAGTGACAAGACATGGAACAAATATATCATGGATTAATTAACTTGTTTATCAAATCTTTGTCAATTTTAGGTCTTTCTTGTAGATTTAGAAAATTTATTCTTCATTTATTTACAATTAATTAATCATCTAAGTTCTCAAGTTTTTGTAATTTTTCTAAAATACGAATACAATTTCTTTATCAAAATAAAACAATTAAATGAACTTAACAAGTCAAGTTAGGTTCTGTTTGATGTAAAGAGATAAGTATTTATCTATTTAAAAAATTATAAAAGATTAGGGATTTTGATGATAAATTCGATAATTAATGACATAATAATTTAATTTGTCATGAAGCCACTGATTAATAAGGTATAATGGTAGCACATAAACCTGAACAAGACAACAAACAGTGGTTGGATTCCAACAATCTGGCAGCTTCATTGCTAAAAACATGGTAAATAGAGAGCCAATTAACAGTGGAATTCTTGCACAAACCTACATAACCTCCTACTATAACACACACCCACACCCCCCCCCCCCCCCCCCCCCCTCTCTCTCTCTCTCTCTCTCCATTGAAAACATTAAGTAGGTGGATGATGAGAACAATGAGAGCTAGGGTAATTAATTAAAAGATCTAAGTAAAGTTGGCATAACATAAACACATGATGTGATTCTCTCATGATACATGTTAACAAGGAAAGGTGTGGGAACTGCTTAAGGATTCATTATTTTATGAGTTGTCTAGTGGGTGGAGAGCTCAATGTCCCTAAATGGGGGCCATGTGGATGAACATGGTGATTGTATCATCACTCTCGTATTAACAACCCTAGCTAGCTATAATTGCACAATTGTACATACATATTTTGACACGTGGCTAGCAAGTTATAAGCTAGATCTTAAACTTATGTCTTTCTATTAGACATTTCGTAAGTGGGATCAATGGAGTTCACTCATGATCTATTTAGGTTGGAAGAGGTGGATAAACTTAATTTTCTATGTTAACGATGCATCATTTGAGTCAATATTGACAACAAAAGTGAGGGTTTAAGACTTTAATTAAGTAAATTTTGGGGGATAATGAGCTAATTTACTTACAAAATAGACAATTATGAAGGAAAATTAGTTTTCTTTTCACTTTTCTTAGGCAAAAATTTGGAAAAGGGGGTGAAGCAATTAGGGGGCATAATGACATTGTATCTTCATTAGACCTTATTTGTTTACCCCCAATAATATTACAAGTTTTATTTTATAGTAGTTCCCATTAAAGTTTTAATGCAATTACTTATGAAGACATGTAATCTAAATACTATAGGATCCCACTCCTACCAAACATTGAATCAATAGCCATCCCATATAATCTATAAAGCTAGACAAAGAAAAGGGCAACTTGATTAATAAGAAGAAGTTGGTGAATCAAATGCTAACTAGCACTAATTAGGCTAAGTTGGTGAATCGAATGGTAGCTAGCACTAATTCAAAGGGAAAATAGCACATGGGTCATTGAAAAGGTGAAGTGGGAAAATGAGCATATGAGGTGACCTACTTCAATTTTCTTTTTGTAGAATGTTTACATACAATATACTCTAACTCATTTGTACATGCAATCGAGAGGCAGTAGGAAGGAATGAGGTCCACAGAGAAGGCTAAGGCTTTGCCTCTTGCTTGTGGATCAACTTCGTTATAATGTAACCTATGTGCAATACCACATGTACATCACTATTTCAACATACTCATTTTATTTTATAAGAGAACTAATCATTTTGTTTCCAAAATCTTATCCTCACAGACAGACAAAAAAGGAAGTAGAAAGAAAGAAAATCAATAAATAAATGAGTTTTAAGGACGGAAGAGAGAAAGAAAAGTTTTCAGATACCAACATATCCAACATTTATTTCTTTTCCTTCAACCTCTAGATTCCGAGCAGATACCGCTCGTGTGCCTACTCCCTTCTCTTTCTCCCCAAAACCTTACTATATAAAGCCGGTTATTTTCTGATAAATTTTCAGTTACTTGCATAGGATATATAGATTTACTGATCGTCATGGATATGGCTATGGCTATTTCCATGGCGGGTTTTCTCTTTGACTTTGAGCATCATCTTCTTCTTCTTCTTGGTATTTCCATCTCACTAATATTTTTCTCTATCATCAAAAAGTATCGGTCACGGCGGCTCCGGTTGCCGCCGGGGAGTCTTGGTCTGCCTTTTGTTGGAGAGACTTTGCAACTTATAGCAGCTTACAAGACTGAAAACCCTGAACCCTTCATTGATGAGAGGGTGGACCGCTTCGGTTCCATATTCACCACCCATATCTTCGGTGAACCGACGGTGTTCTCGGCTGACGCAGAAACGAACCGGTTCATATTACAGAACGAAGGGAAGTTGTTCGACTGTAGCTATCCCGCTTCGATATCGAACTTACTGGGAAAACATTCGTTGCTGTTGATGAAAGGAAATCTTCACAAGAGAATGCATTCTTTAACAATGAGTTTCGCTAATTCTTCCATCATTAGAGACCATCTTTTGGTCGATATAGACCGGTTGGTCCGCCTCCATATGGATACCTGGACCGACCGGGTCTTTCTCATGGAAGAAGCCAAGAAGGTACGTGTTACGGAATTCCCATGAGTGAGGTGACTCAGTCAGTGGATCGCCCGAGTCTATGACACTCGGTCGAAACATGGGTTACGACTTACGTTAAAAATGGTGGCCATGATGATGCCTCAGATTCCATTCCATGGCCGATATATACGGCTAACATCATTCTGATCTTCTGTTTGCCTTTTTGTTTTTCAAATTTTTAAAAAACAATGTGTTTACTTGTGTATTATAATATTGATTATTGACAATAATTAAAGATTTTGTTTTTGTTTATTGCAGATAACATTTGAGCTAACAGTGAAGCAGCTGATGAGTTTTGACCCTGATGAATGGACCGAAAGTCTGAGAAAAGAATACGTGCTTGTTATCGAAGGATTCTTCAGTCTTCCTTTGCCTCTATTTTCTCCCACGTATCGCAGAGCCATCCAAGTACAAATATGATTAAATTTATGTCTAGATTAAGAGTTTATAAAATTTAAATAAAAAAATGATATAAATTTGTTGTTGGATTGTGAATAAGGCGAGAACGAAGGTGGCAGAGGCGTTGAGCTTGATAGTGAGGCAAAGGAGGAAGCAGAGTGAATCCGGGGAGAGAAAGAAGGACATTTTAGAGGCTCTCTTGGGCGGAGAAGACGGGTTCACCGACGAGGAAATCGTTGATTTCATGGTGGCGTTGCTGGTGGCTGGCTATGAAACTACTTCTACCATTATGACTCTTGCTGTAAAGTTTCTCACCGAGACTCCTCTTGCTTTGGCTCAACTAAAGGTTAGTTTGCTCTTCCTCCTCCCATTACTGCAACTTTTTCCCCGCCCCCACCTTTTTTAACTATTTTTTAATAAAGTAATTGAAACATTTTAGTCAAAAGTAGAAGCTAAAAGCTAGAAGCGTAAAAGTCAAAGTAGAAACCAGGGTTTGTCCTAACCGGACAAAATGATGCCTTCCAAAACTGCACGCCTGGCCTGGAAGATAGGGCTGATTAAATGTCAAAAAAGCCCCCTGTCGACCTGTCAGAACCTGATCAAAATTTTCACTTTTGACTATTGAGGGTGCAATTGTGCAACAGAGTATAACAGTGGACCCATGGTCACTAGGCTGGACTTTGAAAAACGTGTGGTGCTGATTTCAAGGAGGGGACATCAAGCAGTGTAAATGGTCACCACCCTACTGTACTCCCTAGATTCCTAGGATTATTTTGATCTTTGTGCACCCCCCACGCGATGTTGCAAAGCCTCACCGTTGGATTGTATTTTGAGTCAGTGTTTCGTGGGACGCCGTGGGGCTTGATGTTACCACGAAATGGTTCAGCGTTTGTTTTTAATTTATTTAGTAGCATTAATCTTTCTCTAGTAGCTAAAGAAATTTCTTTTTGCTCTAAATATTAATGCTGTTTGTCAGGAGGAGCACGGTGAGATTATGGCAAAGAAGGGCAAGCAAGAAGTTCTTGAATGGAGTGATTATAAATCAATGCCATTCACTCAGTGTGTAAGTTAATTAACTTATTTGTTTAATTATTTGTTAATCCAGTTCTCTTATTATTTTATTCAAAACATTTATTATTTCCAGGTTGTTAATGAAACTCTGAGAGTTGCCAACATAATCGGTGGTGTTTTCAGAAGAGCAATGACAGATATCAACATTAAAGGCAAGCAAGCAGTAATTCTTTCATGGGTCATTCAGGTTTTTGTATTTTTATTTACGTGACAAGTCGAGTCGATGTAAACAGGTTACACAATTCCAAAGGGATGGAAAGTTTTTGCATCGTTCAGGGCAGTTCATTTAGACCACCATCATTTCAAAGATGCTCGGTCTTTCAATCCATGGAGATGGCAGCAGGTAGTGTTAGTACATTTGATTTTCCATTCTTTTACTAACTCGCACAATTTCAACAGTAAATCATTCGTTATTCAATTAACAGAACAATTCGGGAGCAACAATAAGTCCGGCGAATGTGTTCACTCCATTCGGAGGAGGGCCACGACTGTGCCCTGGATATGAACTTGCCAGGGTCGAGCTCTCTGTTTTTCTTCATCACTTAGTTACTCGTTTCAGGTATTATTTCTTTTCCCGCACCGTTTTATATATTTGGAATCCTTCATCTCCAGTGAATTTTGTTGGGTGCAGTTGGGTTCCGGCCGAGGAAGATAAGTTGGTATTCTTTCCAACAACAAGAACGCAGAAGAGGTACCCCATCATGGTGCAGCGTCGAAATGAGTGTCGTTTATAAAGCTAGGAGGATTTTATGGCAGGCCGAAAGCTTCAAAGCAAATATGGAGTAAGGGAATGTTTAGAAACAGAGATGTAATATTGTAATGTAATTGGTAATCAGCAACTTTTTGCTTCCATATTCAATAAAATTAATATTCCATTAGTTCAGCACAGTACTTTGCTTGTTTATGTTTAATTAAATTCAGCTGTTGAAGTAATGATTAGTACAAATAGCTGTGATCATTTTGTTTTGTGATGCAATGAATTGATACAAAATTCCTTTCAGACAATGTTAGAACTTCTTTGCTAGTTCATACTAACCACTCAGCAATGGGGTCTGAACAAAAATTCAACCATAGATCTAGAGTTGACAAGTGCTAGCAATAGTACAACTGCTGAACTTAAACTAGGTAAGCTTCAGCGTTTGCTGCTTTCCTACTTTTTTAATACAGATTCAATAAGTTTAACCTTCTTTGAGTTCTCATTATTTACAAGTGAGAATTTTTCAATTGAGGATCTCAGCTGGGATATTTCAGCATCTCCAGGGTTGTTCTTCACCAATGTTCGCCTTCGTTGGTTCCCTGTACCACCTTTTGGAGATTGCGTGTACCTTGTCAGCCTTGCTATCAATGGAAGAATGCAGAGCATCCAACTCAACTCCAGAAAATTGGTCTGTGGAAAGCCAACAAACAAAAAGATCGAATAACTTGAAATCTTGAACGAATGCAAGGTAAACAATACCTATAGTGTAAAGAAAGTCATTTACCAAGCTGAGACTTGAATTCTCACTCAGCTTTAGACAAACGTTTCTTGTGTGCCCCGGGCAAATTCCTCAAGCGTTGCAATCGCTGCTCCAAACTATTATGCAGCTGAATTGGCTGATCAATCCTCTCCTCTAATCTTGATTGTTTCTCGTCAACTTTCAAAATTTTCTCTTGCGCCTCACCTAAACGAGCATGCTGATTATCGATGATTTGTTTCCATTGTGGTGCATGATGCTTCAGCTTAAAATACACCTAGAATGTGTAACAGGAAATCACTGTACGACCAAGTTAAACATCAACCTTGAAACAGTGTCTGAATATTGTTGCATTCAGATTCATGCCAAATAAGTGTTTACGCATGCAACCAACATATTATGCAAACACAATGAAAAAGTTTGGCTGATTGCCTAAACACAAATGCAATAGTTGCTAACATCCTGAAAGCATAAAACTAAGAAAGATAGAAGCAGAAAGCATCATAAAATTTCAAGCACAGATGGCCCCAAGAGCATTGATCTTACAATAGCAATACCAGCTGTGATTCTAAAATTACAATGTGAAATAGACCCATAGTCAGCTATGAACGGTGGTATCTTTTATTTTATTTGACTTGGTCCACCTGTTCTTGTTAATTTCTGCTATTACAATCACCTACTTGTATTATAGTATTTAAATGCTCCTTTGAAAATTTCCCCTTTCTAAGGGAAGAAAATTGATGTGTGTCCAAGGATTTTTTAAACATCTTGTCTATAAACATTAATTTGTATTAGAAAAATTCACAAGTCCTTGAAGCTCCATGGTTATTAGCTAATTCGGCAAAAAGAAGCAATTGTAAGTAAATAAAATGGTATGCTCTCACCTTGTGTGCATATTCGACATGATTCTCATGGAATAGCTTGAAGTATTGATGAAGAATTGATCGGCCTTCAGTAGAATCAGTAGCAACGGAACATAGATTTGGTGAGGCCTGAGGAAGAAGAACCACCATTGGACCACTTAGGAGTTCTTTGCTTATGATATCAGGAGTATCTATCTCTTTTTTTTCTCCCAAATCCGCGGGTTTCTTCTCTGTATCAATTTGAATAGGAAGCAACAGATTCCAAGTTTTCATCTCTCTCACAACACATTCTTGAGTGGATGTA
Organism: Swietenia macrophylla; assembly: GCA_032401905.1. NCBI lineage: Eukaryota > Viridiplantae > Streptophyta > Magnoliopsida > Sapindales > Meliaceae > Swietenia > Swietenia macrophylla. The sequence goes on along the minus strand of CP135569.1, from coordinate 7,477,326 downwards.
ACTCCCACAATCCACAAGTATCCAAATGAATCTGATGACGACACAACACAGCACAGGGTAGATGGTGAGGAGGTTTCTCCCTGGCATGTACTTAGTACAGGATGCACAGAGGGACTTCTGTTAGGCTCATCCTTACCACTCGTTTGACTCGTAAAAGGGAGAAAACGCAACACTATTGAATCCATCCCTCCATCATGAACTGCATATATTTTTTCTCACATAATGGGATCTACAAACATGGTAATATTGCAACCACTATCTGTTTTTCTTGGCAGGGCCAGATCCACAGTAGCCAGTCTCAACAATGGAGGCAGATGTCCCAACCAAAAAGGATGATCAAGTGGTTTATCAAGCATCACAATTGGAAGCGCGCATGAGATTGGTTCACAAATCATAGCAAAACCAAGAATCTGGTTGTGGGCATCAACATGAACACAACATGGGTTACCAACTGTCCAAACTGGCTGGATTTCATCAGCTAGGGCATCTATTTGCAATTGCCCACCGCTCCAGGCAGTCACCAAAATTGAGTCTTTGCTGACCAAATTATAGAGAAAAGTGACAGCGCGACCTTCACATTCTGCACCTCAAGCTGCCAGAGATTCATCTCTCTTGCTATGGCATACTTTCCTTAGAGGGCCCTGCAAAAATTAAACAAAAAAAAAAAAGTGCACCGTGTTTCCTGAAGATGTGGAAAAAATAAAATGTTAAAAAACAGATCAACAAATTTTTAGTAAGGTACATAATAAAAAAACATAGTCATGTACCTGCAAAGTAAGTGATGAACCAAATAAAGCATGGGGATGAGCTTTTAGTGTAGGTAGATTTCCTTCATCCATTGCTTCTTGAGCCCCATCAGTAAATGTTGCTTCCAGCCAAGAGATTGCCAGACTAGAATTACTGATGGCTGACGAATTGACTGATCTCAAACCAAATGTTTGAGCATCACTATATATCTCCACCATTGACTCCCATTTGTGGACACTGATGCACACTGAACTTCAGTTTACTTGATTATAAATAACGTCAAGTAAATAAGATAAAATATCTTTTTGTGTAATCTATAGGGCCAAAGAGTCAATCTCATGGCCATATAAATGGCACAAATAGGAATGAGAGCTTCTCAAATATTTTGATTCCAGTGTATTGTGTATTACTGAGTGGTCTTTGAATCAGACAATATCAGCATAAAACTAGTCTTATGTAGACCGAACATAGAGTTCTGTGATCCACACCCCTGGCATGTGACAAACATGTCAAAATTCAATAAACAGCTCCACCTCCTGATCCCCGGTATTCAAGAATTTCTATGTTCCTGTGATCATAACACTATAGTGCCTAGCTCTCACCATCTCCAAACCAAATTGTAAGCATATACAAATAAACCAATATTATAAAAAATAATTGGGATCTCAAGTACCTCCCAAATGGAACTACTGGACAGAGGATGTAAATTGAACCATCACTGGATGGTAAAAAAACCTGCAAGAGTAGTTTAAAAATCAATAGTCAATTGATGTAAGACAGCTACAAGATTGAGAATATCAAACTTGGAACCAAACATGATGAGAATGAATAACTCCCCCGTACATATGATATGATAAAAAAGGATAACGGAAGGCTGACATCAATTTGCTTTTGAGAGTGACGAAATATATCAAGTTGAGATAAAAATGCACTTAGAGCAAAATAAACAGCATAAAGACTTTGGCAATAGAATGGTATGACTCAGAAAGCCATTATCAGTGCTAAAGAATATATCTTTTTGCCAGACGTAAAAAATTTGCGGCTAATTTCAAAGGGTCTCAGAGGAAACTTTCCAGAATACCAGCAACAATGACATTAATTAAAAATCAGAACATACAAGAAATACAAAACGTGAATGTAGGAACAGCCAAGCGCTTTTAGTATGAACCGAACTTACACTAAATCTGTCCCTGTCCCACAAGTGGCCTCCCCGGAAAGAAAAATCAACAGGGCAAATTGATGAAGCATTCCTTGATCAACCTGGTTCTACTGGCTGTCAATAATATTCTTGTTCTGGTTGCATGGCATCCAAAGCCAGATTAAAAAGTCTACCAAAGAAAAAGAGAGTTAAGATTCAAGATACGAGTCAATCAGAACATAATTTGTTAATATTCATATGAAATAATTACTTTGGTTAACACTAAGTCTGCCAAACAATTTGAACTTGACTGTTCTACGAAGTTAAGGACATTAATGGACATGAATTCTGTAAAGTAAAACCATCACCAAATGCTGTTCATGACATGTTACAGCAAAAAACTTGGTGCAATATTGGCACGAGGCGCACATATTGAAATGAAATTAAACATGTTGAATCAGGATTATTTCTGCCAAAACAGAATCCCGTCTTGCTAAGGTAATCCATTCTAGACAATGCTAATAGAGCAAAAGATGGCCATACACTCATATGCATTGGTAGCAAAAACATGCTATATGATAGTATAAAGCTTTGGATAGATGAAAATGGCACATTCCAACTTATCATTGGTTTAAGAAATAAACATTTATCAACACTTTCTACAATGTTCCAATTCATACATGAAGATATGTTTCTGGCACCTTTCTGTACGGGGAGAATCAACATAATGAGAACATATAATCTAATTTTCACTGTCAACAAGCAGATCATACCTATCCACAACATATATCAGCAAACATCTAAAGGTTGAACTAGTGATACCTGAAAACTGAATCAGAAGAGAAAATTCCTAGATGGGTATCACTATAAGGATGCCACAAAACTTGTAGTGTCCGTGTCACATTGCTGCTACTAAAATATATTTGAGAACCAACTGAAACAGTCCTGTAAACAAATTATCCATTGTTATCAATTATTCATTCTTTGCTAAAGTTGACACACCACAAGAAAATTATGCAAACAGACAAACTTCTTGGCAAGTAGCAAAACAAAAACAAAAATGCACAACATTTTCCAACTCCAAGGAAGTGTACCTGCAAATAATGGTCTTGCTATCCTAAGCAGATGTACGTCCGTACAAGTACATTACACGAAGACCATCAGAACCCACAAGGAGCAAAGCTGATCCATTTCTATTTATCGAGATTCTATCCACTTCAAAATTCAGCCTCACGTCAGCTTGTAATACCTATACATTATGTAAATAAACAAAATTACAACAAGCATTACGAATTCAATCACGTGAAAGAAAAGGGAAAGAGAAACTCTAAAAATTCCTCAACAAACCTTAGAGGGAGAAGCTGCGAGGATAGAAGTCTGGTCGGGTTCGCCCAACCGAACGGAGATACGATGGAGGCAGTGTTTGTTATTGTCTCGGCAATGTGACCGAGATGCTCCGTCCCAGGCCACCAGACTTCTAGGAGATCCAGCTGCTCCGTTGAATTTTCCATTGCCGACTTCGGCGGCGTCCGAGGTGGAGAACACGGGGTGGTTCTGAAGCGGGACCCACTCGACTTCTTCTTTCAGCGGGAGGGACCTGCATGAGACTGTGTTCGGTTCCGACAAGTCGAAATTGAACCTCATTTTTAATTTTTAATGTTTTGGTTGGGTTCTTATGTTTTTTGGTTTTCTCAGTAACCGAAATGCTTGTTTTAATGTCAGTGTGAGAGCGGGAGCGCAATGTGAGAAGACGCCTCAAGTTTCTGTTTCGGCGTTTCGGAGACATTAGTTCGGCGCCTTGAACCATCGTATCCAAGACGAAAACGTCATGTTGTTTAAATTATTTAGTCGCCTCATATACCTTGGTCGTTCAAATTATAATGACGACATGTCGAGTTTTCAAGATTCTAGTAAACGACTTGACGGTCTTTCCTGGAAGCTCCTTTCTGAAATATGAACCCGTCATCTAACAAACTGAAAGACAGACCCTGTTTCTTTTTTCTTTTGCATTTACTTTCTTGAACTATTACTAGAGAAATTCCTACGCAAGAACACTGCACTCATTAAGTTTATTATTTGACAAAATTGTAATTAATTAATAAATTACATTTCATAATTAAAACAAATCAATAAAATTAAATAAATGGTATAATTTAATTAGAAGATCCCATAAAAAAATCTAGCAAAGAACTTCCAATTATAACTTTTACGGAGTTATGGACATGGTGATCAAGTTCAAATGACTTGTTTGTGAGCCTGGCATTAATCTTTTTACTTCTCACTAAACAAATATAAGCTGTACATGTTAATTACACCAATCAATGTTGGAAACATCCTCTGCAAGTCATAGCCTAACCTCTCCATATCAAAATTCCACCACCTCACAATTCTTCATATTTCACATTCACATGTGGGGTGTGTGCGTGTGTGCCTGTATCTGCAGTTGCAGCCGGCCTGTTAACTTCCTCTTTATCTTCAAAGTCATCGTCAGATGAATCTGCAACAGTAAACCATCACCAGAGCTTCAGTTAGTTAATCTGACATCAATAAATAGAATAAACAAAAATAAATCATGGTCGGTGTGCACATGGATTGTGATGACAACTGATTCACATCGGGACAAAAAACACCAAATAAAAAAATTGGGAAGGAGGATTCGAAAAAATTACCTGAAATTTGACTTTGATGAATGTGATTAGCCCAAAATAATTTATAGAGATAAATGTTAAAGTTCCTCCTTTGTTAATATTGTCGATCAGTTAGCTCTTTCTTCTTTGAGAATCTTCTGATGATACCTTGGAAACCCGTTCTTGCAAGCTGAAACCTGCGCACATGGCACACCATTATATTATTATTACCATTATGACTTGATCCTTTGATTACTTGTATCACAAATTAACATCATTAAAAGATAAGTATGCAATGGAGCGAAATTTGGAGAATTATGGGCGGTGTGTGGATAAACTTGGTGAATCTTTCACCTGTGTTAAGAAACTTAACATGGGATGTTGCCTAACGGTAAGGCTTTCTAGAGGGATTGTACCAGAAGCACATATTATGATAAAGACAGTTCCAAAGACATCAACACATACCAAAATCTAAATTTCACACTGATTTTTGACTTGTGACGCCTTGGAGAGAAAAGTTATTCATTTCAAAAGCTCATCTAGTTCATTTCATGGAATTAAAGTTGCTTTTCTAATGCATAACAGATTGAATGCAGGTTCTAGACATTTCCCAAAAGCTCTCCTTTTCTTACAACTGTTTGTTTCTTAAGAATTTTGAAATGGGAAAAGAATAAAGAGTCGACTACTTTAAAAGAAAATGGTCCAAGGAGAAGCCACTCAGCGCATATTTGATGCTAAAGAATCATTTTCCTTAGCAGTCAGGATATTATGAGAATAACCCGGATAAGGAATTTGGTAAGATTCTGTAAATTCAGAGAAAGGTAGGCAGGGTTCATGTTCTGGGTTTGGGCACGCACGGTGTCAAATTGCATATGTGCCAAATTGGTCAAATATAAAATTCTAGTTACCCATCCCTGAGGGCGTCTGCCCATCACATATTCTCTGCACACAAGATTTTATGTATCAATTTGATAGGAGATTCAGTCAACAAGTGCAGAAACATGAACCATTCTAAGAAAATAAACAAAGTATGCACATTATGATCACATGGGAGTGCTGTTTTGCATATTTCAAGACGCCCAAATCTGATATTTAGACCCTACTGACATCTTTCGTGGGCAGTGGGCACAGATACAACAAACTATATGTTCAATTAATACAGCTGAATTTTCATTGGAGATTATTTTATGGGGGAGAAATAAGAAGAAAAGAAAGGCCAATTCAATTCGTTTTGCCCTTCCAGATGAACAAAATTTAAATCGTTCTACGCTTAGTGCTGATTTATTCACTAATGAAATTTCCTGGACCTGTCCTTTTCGTATGTGAGATGTGACATGCGACGTTTAACGGCCCAGATTTTCCCATTAAACAGTTGTAAGGCATCCCACTACTACAGTAAGACATCAATAAAGCTAATTTTTTATTCTATCAAGCAATTTGATTCATTATTATTAGCTAGAAAATAGAAAAAGAGAGAGAAGACGACTTACAGCTTCAATATCAATTTTGTAAACAAGGAGTTTTCTTCTTTCTCTGCAACTTATTCTGTACGCCACGACGATGTGAGCAATGGCCAAAACCAGTGAGCATATGAACAAAGCCATTTCCATGGTTCTTACATAACCCCCTCGATCGATGTTGGAAACACTAAACACGTATGAAGCTTTTAACGAAACAAAAATCAGAGACAACACACAACAAATCGTTGTAATCCCCAGATACGGACCTCTTGAAAGCCTTGGTCCATCACACAAACCATAAACACCTGATCGAAAAAAAAAAAGAAGTAATCAATAATTTAATATGTGCTTTGAAACATTAAAACGAACAGTTTCCATGCAAAAAAGACTTACAGATTATAACAGCTGATCTGACGATAGATACGAGGGGAATATCAATAAGAGAATACCGGAAATCATAGTTACTGAAATGGGAAGAGAGGGTTTCGAGAGACAACGAAGAAGGGGAAAGAGAAGCAGAGAGAAGAGCAGAAGGGAGAAGAGTATCGGCAATAACAAGCAAAACAGGCGCAGAGAAAAGCAGCAACGAAACCAACATGGTGATCAAGAAAAACATAGTCTTTAAAACCCTCAAAACCATTCTCAATTTCTCCTCCTTGGTGAAAAAACCCATCTCACTTTCTTATTCCTCTATTAATTTTCCGAGTCGTGAACTGAATATGGACAGAGAAAATACCGATGAATGCTATGGGAAAAGTTGAGGGAGGCAACTTGCGAAGGCTTAAAAGGAGAAGAAAATTAAGAGAAATTGACATGTACAATTAACTGCAAGGAGCAGGCTAAGGTGCGATATTTTGACTGGCTTGTCGATGGCAAGAGGAAGATGACAAAGACGTGGGACATTACCCGCACAAGTTAATAACCGGTCAAATAAACTAGTCTCCCTGTTAGTGTTACTGTATCTGTTAATTTTCCCTTACATAATAAACAGAACTACCAGAATTTCCCTAAGTACAACTAACGACATCTTTTCAACTAAAAATTAGTTCTTCCGTGGATGTACACATTCATACTGGATCTGGATCTTCTACATTCCTGTAATCTAATTTTAACGGTCCAGATCTTCTGTAATTTTTTTTCTGTAATTACGTTATCCGTGATCTTGATTCATGGAATCTTTGATGGGTTTGTGAAAATCCAGACGCAATCGTAAATACGTCGCGTAATAATATCATTAATTATAATTAATTTATAAAAAATTTATTTATTTATTAATTATTTTTCTCCTTCTTCTTCTTCTTCTTGTATTTGAGTTTTGACTAATAACTCGCTTAAAGAGCTTAGCAAATCCCATTTTTCAGCTGACTGTCACTCGTTGAATTGTTTTAGAAGTCAACGGTCAATATTTTCAATTTTTTGTTTTTAAAGAATTTTCCTTCGAAATTTCCATCTCACAACCTTCAAAAATCCAAGCTGAATTATATTGAAGAAGCAATGTCTATTGTGCAATATTGTGTCATTATTTAATTAAATAAAATTATTAAATATAAAATATAATTATAAATTTAAAGTTAATATTATCTTATTAAATTATAATAAATAGGTTTTAATTTCATATTAAAATACCTCGCGACTTCGTCTAAAGCCGCCAGAAATTAAAAATTAAAAAATATATATTAATATTGTATTATTGGTTAAAAGTCAAATTCAAAGAGGGCGGAGTGTGGGTGGCCGTGCTCCTTCTTGACATACTAGTCAAAGTAATCTAAACATATTTAACCGTTGTTTTGAAAGCCGCCGCCGGCGGGGATGCATGAGTTAAACGTAACACATGACATATGCGACACAGAATAGGCAATCGATTTTATTTTTTAAGCTTCTAGAATCATAAAATTATATTTTTTAAAAAATGACCAATTGACCACATGGTTAAAATATTGCAGAGTAAGTCTTAGAGTTAAAAAAAAAATTAGTTAAATTTCTCTTAATTTGATTGATGCGTGACTTCAAATTGAACTCAATTGGTTTCAAATGAGGATAATTATTAATGCAGATTGATTGTTTTGAAATTATAACACATTAAGAAATCATGAGTTGGATGAAAATTATAAATAAATAGAAAAAAAGGGTTGTCGATAATTGTCGATATCTTTCGTGACAATATAATAAGTGATGTGAGAGATTCTAGTTGACGGCAAGGCCAGATAATAAGGACGATTTAGCAAAATAGCCTTTTCCATGGTTGTTTACGTCTAAGGCCGGGTAATATCAAAGTTAAGCATTAATGAAAACAGAAGCCCAAAAAAAAAAAAAAAACAGAACGTCGTTGGCGTAAAGGAAAGCGTGGCCCCTCAATTAACTTGTGAGAGAAGGGCGAAAAGGAAAACGTGGCCCCTCAATTAACTTGCCAGAGAAGGGAATTAAAACGGGAAACCCACGAGAGATGTTGGAATGGTAGAATGCGATTGACAATATGCGCACGTTCGTGCGCGGCGCGCGTGTGAGTTTGATAATGTTAAATAAAATTATCACAAATTTTATAAATATTAAAAAAAAATAATTGTCAATAAAAATATATTTTAAACTTCAACTCGTAATAATAAATTAATTTTTACGATATATTTAATACGTATTACGGACATTCTAATTTTTATACATTTATAAATTATAATATTATTTATTAATTTATACCAAAAAAATTTAATAATTCTTGTTTAAATAATTAAAATACTAATTATAATGTTAAATTTTAATTATTGTAACACAAGAGCGTGTAACTTAACATCAAAGTGTGCATCACTTGTATTATTAGCGATTTGGGACTTTATAGTGTAAATAAATATCCTAGATGAAAAGTCATTGTTTAGACAAGAAACCGTTGTTGAGAGGATTGCCTAGAGCTTAGAGAGTCAACTAAATACACCCCCAATTATTATTTAATACATCTATTGTAGAAAGAGGACCAAAAGCCTTAAAGCCACTAAAGCAAATTGTACAAAGTGGGCTGGTCCGGCTCGGGCCGATGTTAATTTTCTCAAGCACTTCCGACGACGCTGGTGAACAAGTAACGTAATCATCATCGGAATCTCTTCTTACAAATAACTCGCGTCATCGTTACTCGGTTGTTTTATTTTGTTCTCCACAACAAAATGGTCGCGCGATCTCTGTGGCGAGCTCGCGCCAAGTTTGCGGTAGCGGCAACTGCTTTGTGCGGTGGCGTCGCCGCCGCCACAATTGCTAACTCAGAAGATCCAGCGACGGCGCTCAAGCTCTGCACCGCCGTCCCCGTCCGACTCTTCCGGGACTCGGTCACCGCTGCCTCCATCGCTTTCGGTACCTATACACACTGCATCGCTTCGCTTGACTTTATGTGATTCTCTTACTCAATTTATGTGGAATTATCTATTCAGTTATGTTTGATGTAAATGCTTATGTTATTGAAATTTACTCGCATGCAGACGCGAACTCAAATTCTGTGGTTGTAACTTTTAAATTATTACTTTCAGTTATGATTTAATATAATCTATTATGCGCATGGCTTTATTTTATTTATTAAATTATATTGTCACATGACTGCATTCTAATTAGTTAAAAATAAATTTTCTAGGGATAATTGTGTATATGGGTTTGTTATTAATGTTCTAGAATGAATGAACGTCATTAATTTGAATTCATAACTCGTCTTGTATGCGAATTGTCACTAGATTATGAATATTCTCTGTGGGGACTGCTGGAAGGAAGTAGCGAGAGAGCTAAGGTCAAACATGAAGTTCACCTCAGGTCTGCACGTAAGCTTCAAGAACTGTGTTTCAAAAACGGAGGCATATATATCAAGCTTGGTCAACACATTGGACAGCTGGTGTGCTCCCTATCCGAACTTGATTTATGACGCGAAATTGAAAACTCAACTCTGTCTCATGTTAACTCTGAAATGAGTTTTCGTGGGTTTCCTGAGTGATTGCTTGGGCAGGATAACATTTTTCAATTACATGTTTAAATCTGAGAGTTCTTTGGCTTCTTTTTCTTTTTTCTTCAAACAGGAATACTTAGTACCTCAAGAGTATGTGCAGACAATGAGGGAGTCTATGTTGAATAAATGTCCAGTTTCTTCATATGAACAAGTTTGTAATGTTTTCAAGAAAGAGCTTGGAGAAACACCGGATGAAGTATGCACTTTTGATTTAATTTCTTCTTGTGTTCTTGACCACTCCTTACTTGGAATGTAATTTGCATTTAAACAGTTCAATGAGTTATTTAAAATTACCACAGCTGTATGGTTCTTTTTGACATTTATATTTGGTGCTTGTCAATTTTGTGCACAAAATTTCATGATTTCTCTTGGTTATGATACTTGTCCTCATTCGAGGTATAGCACTTGCTACTGAATCAGTCTGTTTCATGTACAGATTTTTGATGAATTTGATCCAGTTCCAGTTGCAAGCGCTTCCCTTGCCCAAGTTCATGTTGCCTGTACGCGTGATGGCCAAAAATTGGCTGTTAAGGTTTTAGTTATTTTTCGCTTTTACTTCAAATACTTGTTAATTGGAGCCCAGATTTCCATGAAAATTGTGCGCATATATAGGATTAGAATATTTCTTACAAGGAATTTGCTTTCCATATTCAAAATATTTTCTCAACATTCAGGTTCAGCACACTCACTTGACCGATACTGCAGCCGCAGATTATGCCACTGTGGAGCTGATTGTGAACACCCTTCACTGGTTGTTTCCGTCTTTTGATTATAGGTGCTTTTCCGTATGATCCATGCTTGCTAATTATCCTTCCTCTATTACAGAGTATAAGTTAAATAAGGTGGTCCGATTTGGACCTTCAACATGCTAACGATTAGTTAGTCAGTGGTTATCTGCATGAAAAATTGGTAAAATATGTGAATGCATTTCACCCTTTTATGTCCGGATGGTTCTTTCTGTATGCATCTGTATATCAATGAATTTCTCTGTGTTTAAACTGCTTGTGTTAATTGAAAATTTTTTGATTCATGCAGATGGTTAGTTGATGAAATACGTGAAAATATACCCAAGGCAAGTTGCTCCAATAGGTGCCTTTTTTGTTTTTCCAAATTTCCAAGTATGTTTACACTAATTTGTGTATGCCATAGTTTCATCTTAAATTTGCTATAAAGTTAACTTATTTAAAATTACAATTCAAATACTTTTCTTTATAATATAATGCGAATGAGTTAAGTGTTGCTCAATGTTCTGTACATGTTGAACGTCCCCATGGTTGTATAAATGTGGACATTGGAAGTATCAAACTGTAGCTTAGACTTCAAAATACTGCACATGGTTTGAGCTCTTTTAATTGCCAAAAGAAAATTTCTCTAGGTTTCTATTCTGAAGCAGTTGAATAGAACTTAAAGTTTATATTTCTTGTTTGTTTTAAACTACTGGTATCTTCTGTTCTGTCAAATTCCTCAAACTAATAGGAGGGTTGGAATGCTTGCTGCTTTCGTAGGATTTTTCCTTTGATTTTTATAGATCTTACGCTGCTGGCTCATCATCATAATTGGTTTGTTACTTCCATACACAGAAATGGTAGAATAGGAGACATTAGATAATTGGAGCATCTAAGTATGTGGAATTTAAGAATTAGAATAGAATTCAAATTGATGCTATATATCTGTATGCAGCTAAATCTTTTATATCAGTGTTTCCAATTTAACATCAATTTATTCACTCAGTTTTTGTAAATGTGCCAATCCGAAGTGGTGAAAAATGTGATTGATCAGTTGTTGTGGCCATCAGGAACTCAACTTTTTGCTTGAAGCCAAGAACAGTGAGAAAGTTTTGGACAATTTTCGGAAGCTATCTCCTCACATTGTGAAATATATATATGCACCAAAGGTTTATTGGAATTTAAGTACCTCGAAGTTGTTGATCATGGAATTTATTGATGGTGCTCAAATAAATGATGTGAAGACCATTCGAAAACTTGGTATTCAACCTAAAGAAATTTCCACATTAGTAAGTTCGTAGCCTCGATAATCCAGACACTTTTTTGTCCTTTCAGAATTAACATTAGTATGTAATTGGCATGTCTTACCTTAAGGTTGAATAACTCTTATGATGCAAGATATCTGCTTGATTGCAATGGCATGCATCAGCTAAACTTGATATTGTGTAGCCCTCATATTTTGGTCTGTGTGGAGGCTAAAAAAAGAGTAACCATAATGTTTCTTTGAATTCTTTCGACATCCTTGTATTGTAAAAATTAGACCAATTGATTTTAAGTTGGTAATATATCATTGATATCATCTTCCTTCTGAATACCAATATCGTACTTTCTATTGAAAATGTGGATACAAGTTTGATAATTTTAATTTCACTATACACAGGTTACCCAGGCTTTTGCTGAAATGATGTTTAAGCATGGCTTTGTGCATTGTGATCCACATGCTGCCAACTTGCTCGTTCGCCCATTGCCGGAAGGCAAAAGGAGCATATTTGGTGAGGATTTCTTTCTGTTAAGATTGTCATATGACCACCTTTTGATAACTTTCGAAACTGGTATAACACATTATTTGAGCTCATGCTTTATTTGCATATTTTCATTTTCACTTCGTGCATACAGGCTGGAGAAAACCACAGTTGATACTTCTTGACCATGGTCTGTATAAAGTCCTTGATGTCACAACTAAATATAATTATGCTGCTCTTTGGAAGGTATTGATACTTTCCTTGTATTTGCTTTCATCTTTGATGCTCCTTGGTTTTCTGTTGTCAGCAACTTACTGCCTTCTTGATGTGGTGACATTGGTTGTAGGCATTGGTATTTGCCGATGCTAATGCAATAAAGGAATATAGTGTCAAATTGGGTGCTGGGGAGGATCTTTATGCGCTATTTGCTGGGATTCTAACTATGAGGCCCTGGTATAGGGTCACTGACCCGGCTGTTGATCATTTAGTGATACAAGGCAATGACGGAGATCGTTCAGAATTGCAGGTGATCTTATGTTGAAGGGATATTGGTCTCTCAAAATTTTCTATGTTTCTTTGAGCCTCAAGAGTCCATGCTGACATTCCTAATAATGTATTTCTCCTACAACTTGCTTGGCAATATCTTGTTAATCTTCAATCTTCGCAGATGTATGCATCCCAGTATTTTCCTCAAATCTCGGAGCTTCTTCGGAGACTGCCACGTGTTATTCTATTAATGCTGAAGACAAATGACTGTTTACGAGCAGTTAATAATTCTCTGGTATAGTTTTTGTTTCAACTCCTTGTTGCCATTTACTTGTATTGCTTTGCGGGACCTTTTCACATTACCAGAAAAAAGATTTGTGATTTGAGCAGTTTTGAAGGCAAGTAATGTATTCAATCATCCTACCAGTTGAAATGTTTTTTTCTCAGTTGCAGGGATCTTCTCCTGAGACATTCTTGATCATAGGTAAAATTTCTTCCAGGGCGGTTATTGAGGCAAAGATGCTACAGAGCAAATCCTTCTTATGTCGTTTCAGTGTCTGGTTGGAGGAAATCTATTTGGAAGCTCGACTTTTCACCCTAGAGGTATTCTTGTGGCTTTTACAAATCCGGAGAGCCTTGCACTTGGCATAGTTGCAAATTGCACATACCCAGCTCTGAAGACCTAAGTCCATCCTCTATATTTGGTAATCATACACTAGTTCCTCATATTCATTGTCTCCGTGGTTAAGATATTGCCATTTATTTCCAGGTTTTTAGCATGGATTAACACATTCATTTTTTTACCGCGGAAAAATAACCACTAAAATGATTCTTTTTCATAGATGCATGATATATTTCCATGTATTAAATCCTTGAATGTGTGCTGATTTATAAACTGTTACAACCAAATTGTTACCGAGCACATTAATTTCATTGATGAGCAGACTATGAATTTTTTTTGAAGAGTCAATTTTCGGATATTAGTTATTGGAAGTCAGAGCAGAACTTGGGTGTACGAAAGGAATATATATATGTGTGTGTGTGTGTTTCTTTTGATGTTACAATTTTACCCTTCTATGTATGTATGATAGTTTCAGTTTGGATTAATTTCTCCAACACAATAAAAGTTAACAAGCATATATTTATGTAATTAAGCATTTTTTTAAGACCAAAAAAAAAATAAAAACCGGTTCGGGATTGTTGTTCTTGCTCCACAAAAGATGAGAGTATTACATGGTTCTCGTTGTTCCTGAAGTGTTGGAATTCCATGAAGCCGGTGGTTGCCTTTTCGTGCCTTGAGCAAAATACCAGATCCACGCAACGATTGCTTGTATTATTTGCCTCCTTGATTTTTACTTATAAAATCTTAGCACCATAAACTTTAGGTGGGCCAGTTGAAGAAGCACTTTCAGCGTTGGCATGCCAGAGGTATCCGCGGCGGCGATTAGGAGGAATCATTAACAGTACCGTTATAAGGTCCACATGATCGTGGATTGGCGGGCTTGATGAACTGGTCCAATGGATATCAAACGTGTCAACAGTTTGCATTAAATGTAGCATTACACGGTTGGTTTGGTGAGCACTGTCACTGACCATGCAACAAACCAACTTTGCATATTCACTCCACCCTTTCCTTTGGGGCGCCTCTATTACGTACTCGCAACCTTGGAGATTTCCTTCTGGAGCAATTTTGTGACTGACAGAGAGGGCAAGGTGGTTTGTTGCCATTCGCACTCAACACGTTCACTCTCTGACCTTCAAAGTGTTTCACACTCAGACGGTGTTCGTCGTGGAGGTCGTGGTGGCTGCAGCGGCGGTGATTTTGTAATCTCCTTTTCAAGAAAAAAGAGAGGGAAAGATAAATGGTGGAACCGGCGCGGCCTCAGTTCGTTTTATTCGGATCGTCAATTGTCCAGCTCAGCTTCAGTAACGGCGGTTGGGGCGCTGTTCTCTGCGACATTTACGCTCGCAAAGTGTTTTTCTTTCTCTCGCGCTTCTTCTCTTGTTATAAATTTCTCTATTTTCTTATTCTGCATCTAAATTGAAATTCAGTCTTTGTAATACGGGAGCTCTTGTCTTGTTTCTGATTTGTCATAGGCAGATATATTGCTGCCAGGTTACTACGGGTGGAATTCACGACGTGCCGCTCAGGTTCTTGATCAAGTTTTTCCGAAGGTATTATATTTATGTCTTTGCCAGAAAGCACCTTGGAGTAAAAGCAGTTTTTGCAAAAGTACCATTGAAAAATGCTTTTCGTTAAAGCACCTATTGTTTTCCTTGATCAAAACGCAAGAATTTGTTAAATGGCTTTTGTTTGAGCTAATTATGTCTACGCATTTATGTACCTCCACCTATCAGTCTTAAGTTTTGAGATTACCTTGTTGAAGGTGGAACCAGAGCTAGATATTCTGATGTTCATAAATCATTTGATTGTAGTAGGCTCCGGGAATTCGGTTAAAATTAATCTATGTTGTTAAAAATTAGTCATGGTGCTTGCCATACTAGGTAACCTTATCTATTCATATTTTACTAAAACTGAGGAATAATTGGTATTGAAATAGCATTATTCTTCTAATGAGATATGGGATATGCTTTCGTTTAACAATGCTTCTCGAATGCAGACATTATCATATTTTATTTTTTGCCCAGTGTAGGATGCTTTTGTACAGCCTTCTTTGGTGATTGTTTATTTTGGCGGTAATGATTCAATGGGCGCTCACCCCTCTGGTCTAGGCCCTCATGTACCGCTTCCTGAATATATCGAGAATATGAGAAAGATTGCAGTTCATCTCAAGGTACTTTCTTGACACACAAGTTACTGACAGTATTATTTTATGAAGTTGAGTGCCTTAATCCATGCAGTACATCCCAAGTGAAATTTGTGCTGTGACTTAAGGTGTTCCTGCAACCGCATATGGTATTGCATGAATTTGCCTCGTTTTGTACTCTGAGATGTTGGACGACCCTCAAAGTATACAAACTAATTGTTTTCTTTGTAATTAAGAATGATATTTGACACGCATTCTAACACAGGATGTTTGAAATCAGAGTCTCTCAGATATAACCTGCACCATTTTTCTTACTTATCATCCTGTTGATGAGGCCAGAGTTCGCCAAGGTACAAGGTGCCGTGATTCGTATCTTGCATGTCTAATTTCCATGCTATTTTTTTTAATTACTTGAATCAATCCTAAGGTTTGTATGTTTACTTAAAACCAGTGGAATTTTTAGTGAGCTAGTACGAACCAATGAGTTGTGCAAAACATACTCAGATGCTTGCACAAAGTTGTGCCAGGAGTTGGGTGTGAAGTTAGTTGATCTTTCCACTGCAGTTCAGCAAAAAGATGGTTGGATGACTGCTTGCTTTACGTAAGTTTCCTTTCTCTGTTTTCTTCATTTATTTTTCTCAGAAATGATCAAGTTCCAGAATTCCATTATGCTGTGATCTACTTTAGGTCTTCCTGTCTTGATGTGGAAGAAATACTATTGACAGACATTGATATTAGAATTTAAGTTGGTTCTCTCTGCTTTCTATGTGCATAGATGAACCGGAAATGTTCATACTTCGAGTTTGAAGCTCCAAATATTTCGTATTTGGACTATTCCAATATGATATGGTGCCGTAATACCATGACTGATTAATGATTCAATTTCTTCTCTTCCCAGAGACGGGGTTCATTTGTCTGGGGAGGGGAGCAAGATTGTCGCGGCAGAGATACTGAAGGCCCTTAAAGAAGCAGAGTGGAAGCCGTCTCTGCACTGGAAGTCGAAGCCCTCTGAATTTTCCGAGAACTCACCATATGATCTTGTTGCCGCTGATGGAAAACCCACGCTAAATGCCTCTGAGTGGACATTCCATAGGGAGATTCAATGGGACTAGATTGCAGATTCATTCAGTCGATCTTCCATGCAAGCTTTACCCGTGAACAGAATTTGTTTTCCTTGAAATTCTTCTCTATGCTTGAGACTCGGATAAAATAGTTATTTTATTTTATTTTTTTAAGATAAATGAGAATAAAAAACCTTTAATTATGCTAAAGTGACGTGACTGTAATAATTTTTACAAATTATTTAACATAAATGAAACAAAACCAACAAATCCCAGTGTTCTAAACGCCGCCGTTTTGCAGAAAAAACTTGTAAGTCTGTGAAATGCAATTGCCGGCACAGCTTGCTTTACTCCACGACCCTTAACTTTTCAACAACTTTCTTAACCGAAATCAGAGCGGTATCTGATGCGCAAGCATCGAAGTTTATTTTACACCGCAGCACATAGAAACTACCCCCTTTTTAACAATTTTAAGTTTCCCTCCTTTTTAAGAGCTCGCTTTTTCCCTCTTCGAACAGTGGAGAACCAGAGCTAATCAAACAAGACTAAGAACAACTCAGGTAATGCTCTATTTATTTTTGTTACAAGTTATTCCTTGATTTTGATCGTCAATTCTTCTTCGTTTTTTCTTTATAGTTTCGTTTTTGAACGCTATCTCTATTAGCTATTGATTTTAATTTTTCACTTTAGGGTTTCTCCATTCCATTAAATTTTTAATGTAATTGACGAAAATTGAACATGATTATGAACTTCTCACTTTAACTGGTTTGAAGAAGGTGCAAAGTCACTTGATTGTCGAGATGAATTTGGATCTAATTCTCGCTTGAAGCGGAGATCTGGAACTGGAAGTTGAACGTTGTTTCAGTTTGTGTAATTATATTTTGGTTATTTTATTGTTGATCGGTTCATTTTTCGTTCATGCAATGGTGGAAACTGAATCGTTCTTTTCCGGGACTAGCATTATATCTATGTGAAGAAATGTGAGATCCTCATTAGTGAACAGTTCAGATTTGTTGCAATTTCTGCAATAATTGTAGAGGATATGGTGGTGGCACCTCAATATTTATGCTGATGATTGATTATCACTCACTAGGTTGCATTACATCTATTATTTTTTTGGCAGGTTTTAAAACTGAAACAATGAATGATGGACCTGGTAGAAATGGAAATTACTATGACATTGATGATATCCTTATAGAGGAAGAGGTTAACAACTTTCTTTTCATATTTTCAACAGTCTTCCCTTTGATTCTGAAGTTTCCCAATTCTAATATCAAGCGATGATGCTTTTTTCCTTGAATTTTAATTACAGCTTGTTCCTGTTGTGTTCCATAAGCCAGCAAATGGGGTAAAAGTTGATCCCAGTGCAGAAAAAGACTGTGTAAGTTCAAAGGAAACTGGGGTGTGGTTAAGGTGGATGTTCCATGGTTGTATTCTCATATATTTCTTTTTGTTTGTGTTTTCAGGTTGAGGAAGGTGCAAAAGTAGAGCTTCCATTCTGGCTCTCTCAGGAGTTGTATCTGAGGCAAGCTGTATCAATAAGTGTTCCGGCTTGTTTCAATCAAAAGTAATTATCATATAGTAGTTTCTGTTTCTCAGTATAGATATCAATATTAGGTTATCCATTAAGAACCAATTTACAGGGAAAACAGTGTTGCATAGTCTTGCTTGATCTGTGAATGATGTTAAACTGTTCAGAAGCTTCTTGGGAATTAATTCCTTTGACCATCATAGAACAACCAGATTTTATATTCTAATATGTTACTAGTCCATATTTCTGCAGCAATATTTCTTGTTTCCATGATCATACGTGGATTACTTTTGTTCTGCTATCAAAGTAGGAGAAAGTACTAAGTCATAATATTACAAGATTTGTAGAAGTCATTATGGTTGGTTTTCTTTTACTCCCCTTCCAATTATCTGGCAATTAAAGTGTTATTGTAATGAATTCCTTCTCTAGTGTCCTATGACTAACGGCATGGAGCCTGCCTTATTTATTTATATAAATTATCTGAAGATGTGAACAGTTATTTACTTCATTGGTTCTTTTTGTTTTTCTGCTACTAGAACAAGAAGGGAAATTCAGGCTGATGCTGCAAATGTGAATTTGAGATCTCGTTGTCCGTATTTCTATGAGTTTGGATGTAAGATAGCGCCTATGTGAGTCTCCGTTCCCTTTAAAACCTTTATAAATGCAAACTCTAGCAGACGTATTCCGTTCTTAGCTTCTTACTGTAACTTCTACTAGTTTACCGTAAGGTCCCTTTAAGAAGTTGCTTTTTGCATTGGTGTCATAATGTAATTATGTTACACTTAGTCAATTTGGAATGAAAATACGTAGTTGTGGACGTATCAATTCTACATGCTGTGTGCAAAATGTATTGAACAATTTGATTTACAACTATTTTTCCATGTTTCATTGCTTTCTCTGAATAAAGTTGATCTGATTAGTTTTTACATAAAACTATTTTGTTAAGAAGCCTTCCCAAGGATTCTTAGTCTCAAAGTTAGAAGACAAGCTGTTTTAGTAAGAGAGACAACTTCACCGTCAATATGTCCTTTATTTGGTTAATAAGCTGTCCATTTCTGTTTGTTCTGAGTCTAGATTTGATTCCATTTGGATGCAATGTCCTTTTTTGTCTGAGATATGATTCCGAGCTTGTCATCCTATTTTTTGGGCTTTATCTAGTTTCTGTATCTTTTTTGTATGATTAAGTATTTCTGAAATCTAGTGCTAGACTTCTGTTGTCTTGTCTAAGGATGATCTGATGCCCCTCGGACTGGTCCCTGTATCAAAATTTACAGTAGAACATTATCTATAAAATTTATAGGAAAGCAAATGAGAACACTTGAATGAAAGATACATGAACAGGTTAACCTTGTTTTCTTTTTATTGTTTTACTTGTTAAGAAACATAAATTTTTATCTTTTGAAATAAATTACCAGCCTTCTTTAGATTCAAAACTTACCAACTAATGCGTAAATTCATTGTGTATATACATTTGGGCCCGAAACTTGCGACCTTAGAAAACTAGCAGGTGGATACTTCTCTGTACCTTTATCTATAATAATGCTTATTGGTAACATCTAAGTCAGGCAGAAACAGCTGCTGTCATTTTATATCTAAAGTTAAGTCAATTGATAATATGTTGTTATTCGCTAATATTGAGCAATTAATTATCAGTTTTAGCTGCAATGATTGCTGTTAAATGTGTTGTTTGTGCTGGTTTATTCATTAACTTTGCGTTAATGGATAGAGTTGGCGATCGCACCATTGGAAAGATGCTCTTATCTACGTTTCAGATGAGGTATAAGGAAATCCTGACCAAGGCACACACGGCAGCATATACAGCGGCTTTCAAATTCTTGACGGTGTTAACAAAAGAAGAAACCAATTGTCAGAACCCCTTTACTCATTTAAGCATATATCTTCCATTTTCTTGTCTCTTCTGTATCCGAAATGATGACAAAATGGTTGTATTTGTTGTAGTGTATGCGGCAGCTCAATCCTCCATGGCGGCCTTTAAGAAGTGGCGGATTGGAGGTCCCAGACTTCAAAAGGCTTCGGTTCTCGGGAGAAAGAGGAAGCCAACAGACTAGGTGCTTTTCCTAACATAATTACATGCATCCAGTCTATCAAGTTATTCTCACCATTTTGAGCTTTGTAAGTGTATGAAATTGATGCTAGATGATTTCTCACTTGCGTGATGTAACATATTAACTAGCTCTTAAGATAAAGAGTTTCAAGAGTTTCTAGGCTTCTTTACCAAATTTAAATTGTAATGTTAGCGAGTTGCAATAACAATTATACGAGTATAATAAAAATTAACAAAGAGATTATTTCGCTTTTTTGGGATGGGTTGGGAAGTAGCGAACGGTTAGACATGGGCATTCATGAAAATAAATGGTTGTGATTAAAATATAACTTAGAATTTATAGTTACTTTGTAATTTCTAAACGAACATGTACCTGATTCTTAGTAGTCTTATGCACGTAAAATTATGTGTTCGGAATAAAGGTACTCTGAATGATTTTTTTTTTTTTGCAAAGAAGGATTGATCCTCACGTTACTCAAAACCAATAAATTTATCCAGCAGCTCGTATCATGTATGGCGGAAATAATTACTGCACGTGATAGTCATGGACTTAGACTACAATTTCTGTATTGTGGAACTTCTGAGGTGCGTTAGCCGAAGAGATATTTGCCCAGACGTATGGTTATCTGATTCTGACAGGGCAGAATCCGCTCTTTTGTAATCCGTCGTGGCATAATAGCTCGGGAACTTTTCTCTTCTCTTTACCCCATAAGATATCCCCTTTTCGTCTAAGATATTTTGAATAGCACCATTCCTGCCCGTACTAATCGCGCGTGTTAATAGGATACCCACATTAACGTGTAATACCCATCCGAGCGTGAAGCACACATGCAGTAATCGCGTAAGGTTATTGCCACCTCCGATGTTGACACGTTTCGCCCTATCCATTTTAGAAACTTGCACTGAAACTCAGTATCGAACAAATGTCCTGACCGAAAATTGGTCCGGTGCTTCCTGACATGCACATGAGCCGGCTCGGTTCGTCCTCTTCCGCTCCCGAATCTAGCATGAACACTTCCAACACCACCGTCACCACCACCAACACCACCACCAGACGCAAACTCCGACGGACAACAACGACGAACACGGTAAACAACAAGAGAAAAAACAACGGCCTGGAAGAAGAAGAAGGAGGCGAGGAAGAAGTTGATGCTGAGGTCTGGCAAACGTTTAACAATAGTTTTAGACGGGTTCAATCTATTTTGGACAGGAACCGTGTCTTGATTCAGCAAGTTAACGAGAATCACCAGTCGAAGATTCCTGACAATATGGTCAAGAACGTGGCTTTGATTCAAGAAATCAATGGAAACATTTCCAAGGTTGTTTCGCTTTATTCTGATCTCTCTACAAACTTTACGGGTGTGTTTCATCAGCGAAATAAGAACGATGATGGCGGGAGCGAGGAGGCGTGAAATTTGAGCTGATTTTTCAATATTTTTTAATGCCTCTGTTATGTATGCTCTGTTTCAGTGTTTTCCTGCTGTCAATTCAGCATTGTGTTTTACAATAAGATATATCAAAAGGGTCTAGTTGTTTAATAAGGTAATGTTTTGAATAATTGTGAAGCTTAAGTGGCGTTTGTTTTGTTTGTCTGTTGTACTGTGTTATAAGGAGGATGACTTGCAGGAAGGCTTATTGTCTCCTCTGAACTCGTTGACGTAATGGGGTATTTATGTTCTATTTTGCTCATTTGTGTTATTTTGTTTGTTTACATGCATGTTGATTTGGTGTGGCGAAGTTAGAATTTTGGTTTCTCTATTTATTATGATGTATTCTTGACTTAAACTCGAGGAGATTTACAGGAGGGCGGAACAATTGATTGTAATGTATCAACATGTTGAGCTTTGTTGGGTATATAAGTGCATTGAGACATTTATTCACAAGATAAATGGGCGAATTTCAGCCTCTGGGCTAAGTTCTTGTCATGATGTCTCCTTAGATGACAATTATTTAGGGTTAAATTTCTTGATTATATTGAAGAGTGTTTATTGTATTCGGGAAAGTTTGAAGAAATCCCTCTAGAAAATATAAATTTTAGGAAGTCGTGCAAATTGTCTGAATTTTCTATCTAGAGGATGTGATTCATTTGTGCTGAAAAGGTTTTGAAACGTGAAGGTTTTGTTCAAATTTAATGCAATTTATTGGTGTAGGATTCAACTATGGTGAGCCTTGCTAGTCCTAAGCAGCTCTTGATTTTCAAACCCTTCTAATAGATGGTATTTTTGGTCACTTCCAACCTATTGGATCCTTAACAATGATCTTCATCTTGGAATCCTCACAGAGTCTCTTTTCTTAGCATCACCAACATTTTTCAGATGCTTTGGTGGATTTGGTGGAATCAAAATTCGAGATGATATGAAAGTGGGTAAAGACATGACAGTAAGAGATATTTGATTATGTGTGTTCACCTTGACCTTGTTAATTGTGATCAATGTTGTTTTTGGATACGGGAAGCTAAGTGCTGGAAATGACTGGTATAGACTTGTTAAAAGTGCTTCCATGATTGTAGATATCAATGAAATTGTTTGTGCGAATTTTAATGTTGTCCATCTATGGAAAGAATGCATGTCAAACATCCAATTTACATTTGCCTGATTGCTGTGGAAATTGTGCTAATTGTTTGCTGCTCAAACTTCATGATATCTTCACTACTATATTCCGGTCACAGAAGCTTTCTAGAAAAAGTCTCCACTAAGAATTATTGAATTTCTATTTTGCATAGTTATTTTCGTTCTATTTCTCATGATTTTGGTGCAGTCACCTGTGCAGTAGTTGCCATTTGTTTTTCTTTTTTAATTTCTTCTCCTTACCTGGTTGCTGTCAGGGATGTAGAGTCTTATATTAGTTGAGTTCTCAAATCGAGATTTCCATATAGTTATTCCTGGATTTGTGGTTAAAAATCAAAACTAAATTGTATCTTTTCAGGAAGGTATAAAGTTATGCTGTAAGTTAAGCATTATATCCAGGAAAAAGCAGTATTTGCAAGCATATGAGGAGAAAGTTTACTCACTAACCATATGAGAGTTTTCCTCTCATTTCCTGACAGAATTTTGTTTCCGAGCTTGCAGGCTAGAGACAAGTTTCTGATGGTTGACAATTCCTAAAATTTTCTGGTGTCAAAAAAATCATTAATTTTTTGGTCTTAGTGTGAAGGGAGCAGTCCCCGCCCCATAGTGGTTGCAATGTTCTTTTGGCTATCATTTTCATATCCTGAATCTCAATATTCTTCATTTCACTACCATGCTCCACATCTGGTCTTATCATGAAGGACTGGTCATTGCATCGACAACTTGGTCAGAAGATGCTCCTTCAAAGGCTTTATGCACTCGGATAACTTTTGATCTAATCTTTTCAATGCCTGGCATTGAAATCCCCCTTAATACATACAAGCATACATACATTATGTGTTTCATTTTTTTCTCTTCTCTCAATAGATTAGTTTTGGCTAGCAGAGATGTTGAACTGAAGCTGCATACTATGGAAAATACGTTTCGGATTATCACAGGACTATCATTATCTTGATGTGTTCATACACCAATAACAGTGCGAAACATGAAATCTAGGTGTGCTCATGCTCTGATGAAGACATTTAGTCTGATACTATGTACTGAGAGATGGAAACTATGGCGAGAAGATAAGTGCAGGACTGATGAAGCAGTTAATTGCTCTCACTTATTCTTTGGCAACAAGGGACAGAATTAAGTAAAGATATTAAAAAGCTCAAATCTTCTAAATGATCTTTGTTATAACTAGTTTTCCCCAACAGACCCCTTAATAATGGAAAAGGATGTAAACAAAACTATTTTAAGTTCAGAAAATATGAAGGGATTGAAATTGTAAACAAAACTATTTTAAGTTGAGAAAATATGAAGGGATTGGAATTTTACTACATATTCAAATTGAAAGAGAGAGCTGACAATTTATCATTCTCGTGTGACAAACTATAAGGAGAGCCGTAGCTAAGGCATTTCACCACTATCTGATATAACAACTTTACTTTTGGGTTCCCCACTCTGTCTTCCTTCAGCTTCAATCTTGTTGACAACATCCATCCCGGAAAGCACCTTACCGAAAACAACATGGTGACCATCCAACCTTCGACAAAAAACAAAGACTCAATGTGAGTTCAAGATACCCTAGGAGGGCTTGGAAACTTAGGCCAAACATGCTCAGAAAGCCAACTACAAAATTTATTTACCAGCTAGTTATGACGGTTGTTATGAAGAATTGTGATCCATTGGTGTCTGGCCCAGCATTTGCCATTGATAGCAATCCTGCTCAGGAAGAAAAGTACATGGGAGGGGGGGAATTATCATCTGTTATTACATTCATCATAGACTTGCAGCTTCAAAGTTCAGACTTCACCACTTTTTTTAAAAGGAATGAGCAGAGAAATAGTATTGAGATACTCAAAGAAATTTACCTGGTCCAGTGTGCTTCAGTTTAAAGTTTTCATCAGCAAACTTTTCCCCATAGATTGACTCTCCACCACGCCCATCACCACGAGTAAAATCACCACCCTGTATCATAAAGCTAGGAATAATCCTATGAAATACGCTCCCTTTATAATAAAGAGGTTTCCCACTTTTTCCTATTCCTTTCTCCCCTGCAATGAGATACTTCAGCATAAGCACACAAAAGTTCCTGGATGACTTGATCTTGCAATATCAAAAGCCACGGTGTATTCCTCCAGTTGGCAAGCATTGCCACTGTCTAGGATCACACAAATAAATAAATAAAGATGCTTTATCATAGTCACTTTATGAAAGTAATCCGTCGATCCACAAATTATTTTATTATGCTATCCCATTAAATTTTCTAATCCACAATGTGTTCCGACAGTATTCCCAATATTAGGAGCTCAGAATCTCAAAAATTTAAAGTAGCATCCATATAATCAGTAGATAATATAAGCAAATATTCACTTTATGAAATTAATATCCCTCCATTCATGAAAACTTTTATCATTACCCCGTTTGAGAATTTTTTTGACCCACAGCCATATGTTGTGGAATAACCTTGATTCTTAAAAATTAGCAGTAGCATTCATATGATCAGTAGAGAATATATGCAAATATTAGATCAGGGCAAAAGTTGGTTACCTGTGCAAAGTGCTCGAAAGTTTTCTGCCCAAGATATATGTAAAATTAATAAGTGAACAGTTTAAAAGATAACAAATCTAAATGGGCATTTAAGGCAGCATTCATCATCAGGGCACTATACCTACAGTTTTAGGGACAGTCTTCCCAAAGAGTCCCATGACTATGCGACCTGGAAGCAAGCCATCATCAAGATGATATATTTATAATGAACTTAAGATCTTGGAAACCATAATAAAGAAGCAAATAATTTCGTTGTGTCTACACCATGTATACCAATTTCCAAAAAGTAGGCAATATTTAGTTTCAACATGCTTGGGATTGAGATACAACGGCTTTTAAGCCTCTATTGCTGTAAAATTGAGTTGCTAATTGTCATGTATAAGTGGGTGAATCGTTAATAGCTATCAGCTGCTAGTAAAAGTTTGTGTTTGTCAAATATTTTTAAGACTATTCTCATTTCAAAACTGAAATCATCTTTACCAAGAGCAGAAGTATCAATGATAAGCAAAACATACCAATGGGCTTTCCACCAACCTCAATATCAAAGTAAACTTTGTGGGTTACCTCTTCCAAGTGCTCCTCTAAATTCTCTGGCTACACAAAACAATTACAATGAAAACACACTATCAAAATCATAAATGAGTATATGAATGTCAGAATAAGAGTGAGGACAAAAAACAAAAGCACCTTATTAACCTCACTGTTATCAATTTTCTGTTCTGATGAGATCCCAACAGTGCTTAAGCGATTCTACAAGCAAAAACAGAAAAGAAAAAGGAACATAAATATTTACTAACGCTTCAATTTTGATTTAATTCAGAGGGGAAGAAGCAGATATGACCGGCCTTCTTATTTTGGTCATTTTTGTGAAATTGATTTTCTGAACGGAAGAAATAAATGGGAAATCATAAGTACCTGAATGAAAGCTAGGGTTAGGAAAAGAACCAAAACCCACAACAGAACGACTGAGATCAATCTCGTCTTGGTGGCCATATCTCCGAGGTTGTCGTGTTGAGATGGAACAGCTGCTTGGTTTCAAGCGCTTAATAACTGAAGTCAAGGGTGAAGACCTGTGTTTGAAAGTAAAAATAAAAACTGAACCGGTTGTGACGGTTTTTGATTGTCAAAAGGTACGTGAGCGTTATTGTTCAAGTGTTGTTCAGACCATATAAGATCGGTGGTCTAACAACTCAAATTATGCCATGTGGCTCACGCTTAGATTTTCTTCTTCTCTGATATTTTAGTTGATATATCAATAATCAAGCGTGGCTTGAGTATTTCGAGACAAATTAACTACTTAAAATTAAATAATTAAAGATTTTGATTCAATTCATTATTTCACAGTTCAAAAATAAAATTCATTACGTATCGTCCCGGACGAGAGAGCTTCAAATGCTCCTTCATTACAGCATCTTCTTATAATGGTTGTTCCTAGCACCCTCAAACATTCACCAAACGTTCTTTCTTGCTTCCTCTGTCCTTCCAAAACCCGACGACGAGGACGAGGACGAGGACGTTAATTATGAGAAGCAAAGAGAAGAGCAGCATCAACAATTAACTCCAATGTCAACAGCGGGAGTTACCGCTATGAAAAGTTCAAGATTCGCGAATCTGAGCCGCCCCTAGGCGTCAAGATGGGCTTTAATCATTTTTTCGAGGACGGCGTTAGCTTGACGCCGCCTGCGTTTCCGCGGTTCATGGCCATGTATCGTGGGGAAGTCGGCTGCTGTCTTTCCCACGCAGAAGAGATGGTAGCATAATGGTGAAGCCTCACGGAGAACCAGAATCACGCTCGACGGTTTCTTTTATTTTCTCGTCTTTGATGATCTTAATGGCCCTATAAAAATTCAGGTCACCTTTCTTTATCTTTTAGATTTTTACATGCATAATGGTGTATGCTCGTATTCGTTTATGGATTCTCCTGGTTTGTTTGC